>CAUYUJ010010331.1:0-12500 GCA_963575745.1 Prorocentrum cordatum | reverse complement strand
CAGGAGTGGGAAGAGACGAAGAGGAGTCGTGGGGCCGTTTAGGTGACCTTGGTAAGACAAGGAGGCTGTTTTGAGACATTGCTGCTCAGTGTAGGGTATGATCGAAGACGGCTGCGGCGAACCACCACCGCCCCCTGCCTTGAGCAAGCGCCAGTGTGGTCGAACGTTGTGGCCAAACTTGGGCAAGCCATACTATGTGTTCCCTGAGCCGTAGTGCACCTTTCGGGGATCACTAGGGAGAAGGTGAGGCGGATACCAGGAGGATGAGGAGGAGGACCAGTGTAAACTCAAGACTCATCAACGATGTTGAAATACACCCTCCCTCCAAGATCCCTCTTCATGGGCCCCTACAAAGGGTCATTTCCACTGAGGGAATTGCCCAATTGGGGGGCAACAGTGTTAGCGTGCCAAAATACCATTCTCAGGACTGCAACGCCACGAGTTAACCTGACTGTTACGTCTTGACGATCTTGAATCGTGCCAATACCACTACTCCTGGGACTTCAGCACCGCGATTCAACGCAACGGTTGCGCCCTGACAGTCCTGAAGTTCTTGCAGATTTGTTCACAACGGATGCGCGCGGCGCTACGGCGAGAGCCACACTTTGAACATGACCCGCCCTCAATCCGTGAAGTTCTTGCAGATTCTGTTCGCAGCGAATGTGCCCGGCGAGAAGGCAAGAACCACAGTTTGGAAACGACCCGCCTTCAATCCGTGAAAGTCTTGCAGTTATTTCACAACGAGTGCGCGCTGCGCTACGGCGAGAACCACATTTTGAAAACTACCCGCCCTCAATCCGTGAAATTCTTGCAGATTCTGTTCGCAACGAATGTGCGCGGCGCTGGGGCGAGAGCCACATTTTACGGCCCGCCCTCAATCCGCAAAGTTCTTGAGTTTGTTCACAGCGAATGCGCGCGGCGCTACGGTGAGAGTCACATTTTGAAAATTACCCGCCCTCAATCCGTGAAATTCTTGCAGGTTTTGGTCGAATGTGCGTGGCGCGCAGGCAAGAGTCACATTTTGAAAACGACCCGCCCTGAATCCGGGAAACCTTTGCCCGCGCTAAGGCAAGAGCCACATTTTTGCTCACGACCCGCCCTCAATCCGTGAAGGTCCCGCACATGTTTAAAGCGAATGTGCGCGGCGCTACGGTGAGAGCCACATTTTGAAAACGACCCGCCCTCAATCCGTGAGGATCTTGCAAATTTATGAACAACGAAGGCGCCAACGGTTCCACACCGCAATTCTGCGCAATCGTTGCGCCCTGACAGGCGCCAGTCGTTCCAACACACTGTTTCTGGTACGTTCACAGTGAGAATGAGGAGGAGGAGGAGGAGGAGAATGAGGAGTGAGAAAGCCGCCTCCTCCTCCTCCTCCTCCGCCTCCTCCTCCTCCTCCTCCCCCTCCTCCTCCTCCCCCTCCCCCTTATTCTTATCCTCCTCCTCCTCCAGCACGTTTTCCGTGAGAGCCACCGAAACTCTTTGTGCGACTGCTGTCAACGAGTGTGTGCGCGGCGAGCAGGCGAGAGCCACATTCTGGAAAAACGACCCGCCCTCCGTGTGTGAAGCTGTTGCCAATCTTGAAGCATCAGGGTCGTAGGGCTTCTTAGAAGCACCCCTGCTTCTTAGAAGGCGCGGGCCTTATCTACAGATGCAAGGCCGGCGCCTTCTAAGAACCAGCCTCTTTCTAAGCAGCCCTCCCCCCTCCCCTCCTCCTCCTCCTCCTGCTCCTCCTCCTCCTCCTCCTCGTCCTCCTCCTCCTCCTCCTCCTCCTCCTCCTCCTCCTCCTCCTCCTACGGTAGGTTTGCGTCGTGTCGACCAGCGGCGACCCCAGCGCGGGCGTTCAAGGTCGAACGCCGCCGGCGACCCAGAATCGATCGATGTTGAACGATCGGACGCGAAGCTGCTGCCAATCTTGAAGCATCAGGGTCGTACGGTAGGTTTGCGTCGTGTCGACCAGCGGCGACCCCAGCGCGGGCGTTCAAGGTTGAACGCCGCCGGCGACCCAGAATCGATCGGTGTTGAACGATCGGACGTTGCGGCAGCGGCCGATCGTTCAAGGTTGAACGATCCCTGCGGTGTCAAAAACCAACGCTGGGGTCGGCACGACACGAACCTGCCGTAGGTGATGAGGAAGTCTCAGGCGTCATGCTCGGCCCGCCCTTTCAACAGGCCTCGAGGTGTGACAGGGAGGAATCACTTAATAAGAAAACGCATCGAGGAGGAGGAGGGGGAGCAGGAGGAGGAGGAGGAGGAGGAACGGTAAGGAGAGGGGGAGGGGGAGGAGGAGGAGGGGGAGGAGGAGGACGACGATGGCAACGAGGACAAGGACGACGGCAAGGACAACGGCAAGGACGACGACGACAAGCACGACGACAAGGATGACTGCAAGGACGACGACGACGACAAGGACGCTGACGGCGACGGCGACGGCGGCGACGGCGGCGGCGGCGACCACGCGCGCGGCCGATGGCAGCGCGGGCGGCGCAGCCAGGCGCTCTTCGGGGAGGCGCCGCGGGCAGCGGCCGCCGCGCCGGCGCCTCGGCGGGAGCCGGAGAGCGCGCTGGCTTGGGCAGGTGGCCTGCCCGCGGTGGCGGCCAGCGACGGCGACGGCGGCGGCCCATGGCCACAGCGGCGTCTGTGTGCACGTTCTGTGCACTGTGCTTTCGACATGGATCTTGGGCTCTGGCGACGGGGGTCAGTGCAAATGGTGGTCATCGCAAAAGAAACACAACCATAAAATGTTGGCCCTGCGCGCGGATTTCTTGGATCTGCTCTGCGCCCCCCTCTCTGGGTGGTCGCCGGGGCTCCAGCGACGGGGGTCAGTGCCAACGGGGGTCATCGCAAAGGAAAAACGGCATACACATAAAATGTTGGCGCTCCGCGCGGATTTCTTTGATCCGTGCTGGGCCCCCCAGCGGCACCTCCGGCGCCGTCCTTGGCGCGCTCTGTGTCCAAAGCAGATCCAAGAAATCCGCGCGGAGCGCCAAAAGTTTCTGTTTAGCTATGCTGTTGCTGTTGTTTCTTCTTCTTCTTTCTTCTTCTTCTTCTTCTTCTTCTTCTTCTTGGTGGTCGGTCAGAGTGCCAGATCCTGCAGGATCCTGCATGGCTAGGGTGGCACTGACCCAGACGTGGGCGCAGGATCCCGCAGGACCTTGCGGGGCCCTGCAGAGCTGGACTGTGGCCCGGGTCCGGTCAGAGTGCGTCCCCGGGGTGATTTTTGTTTGGGGTTGTCGGTGCTCCGGACGGCCGATCGCGGGTCCCGATCCGGCCAGCCAGATCCTGGGTTCCCCTCGCGACGCCCAGCGGGGCAACAAGGGCCACGCGGAACCGGCCGGAAAGGTAGGGAAAAGAACAATGGCATAATCTAGGCCTCCGAGGTGGGGTCGGAGTAGATGGGGTCGGAGGGTCGCGCCCCATCGCCGATGCATCGGCGATGCGGCTCGATGCGGAGCCCGTGTTTCCCCACGCGGACGTCGCCGATGCATCGCCGACGTCGCCGATGCATTGCCGGTGCATCGCCGATACATCGCCGATGCATCGCCGATACATCGGCGATGCGGCGCGATCCTCCGACCCCATCTACTCCGACCCCATCTAGGAGGCCTCTACATAAACATAAAAGCTCGGAGGTCCGCGCGGATTTCTGGGATCCGCGGTGGACCCCCCTCCCTGGCGCGCGGAGCGCGCCAGGGGCGGCGCCGGAGGCGCCGCCAAGGGGGGCCCAGCGTCGATCCGAGATGTCCGCACGGACCTCCGAGTTTTGATGTTCATGATAGGCACACTGTCCACCGCCACTGCCATGTGTAGGACGGGGGAGAAGGGAGGATGAGGAGGTCCTCCTCCTCCTCCTCCTCCTCCTCCTCCTCCTCCTCCTCCTCCTCCTCCTCCTCCTCCTCCCTCTCCTATGGTGGTGGTGGTGGGAAATGGGCCCATCAGTGAAAAGGGCCACGCGGAACCCGCCAGACAGGGGGAGGGAGCTCCGGGGCGCCCCCTCCGCATCTGGGGTTAAGTCAGGCCTGTCCCTCTACAGGGGGTATATTCGACAATAGCAGCAAGATCGTACGGGGACGATTTTAGGAAAAATTTTAGCATTTTTGGAATGTGTTGTGGCTACTTTGAATTTTTCGCTCAAAATCGGCCTGTAGGGGGCCGGAGGCGCCGCCAAGGGGGCCCCAGCGTCGATCCGAGAAATCCGCGCGGACCTCCGAGTTTCAATGATGATGTCATTGCTTGTTCCCCTAAATATCAAGCTGTCTATGGGAAGTCCCGCCACCGTGCCTGGGTTGTGGGTTACAAGCCCAGTGGATGTTCGTTGGGATCTCTTGGGAGGCCTCTCGGGAGCCTCTTTGAGTGAGGTTTGAGCGTCTTGGGAGCCGTTTTGGGGCCTCATGGGGGCCTTTTGGTGGCATTTTGGAGCCTCTTGGGCGCCTGTTGAGGCCTCCTTCAGAGCGTGAATTACCTACTCCGCTTTCGCTTCCAGGCAAAACCAAGCGATACCACGCGCCTCCTCGTCAAGCGGCCTGACCAGTACAGGCTGCAATTCGGCATCGTTTGGTATCTCTTGGAAGCGAGGGTGGTCAAAAGCGAGGTAGGTTTGTTTTCCCCCTACTCCTGGGGGCCCCTTTGGGTGGAAGGCTCGGATTTTCGGTTCGAGCTCCCTCTCTGAGGCTCCTTTTGGGGCCGTCTTGGGGCCCTCTTGGGCCGTGGGGGCGCCTCTTGGGCCGTCTTGGAGCGCTCTTAGGCTGTCTTGGGGCCCTCTTGAAGGCCTCTTGGCCCGTTTTGGGATGATCTTGAAGGCCTCTTGGGCCGCCATGGAGCGTCGGAAAGCCGCAAAGGCGAGAACGCCCAAGCCCTTGAAAGCGCAAGGGAATCAGTGATTTTGGCCGTTGGGGGCCCTCGTGGGAGACCTCTTGGAGTCCTCTGGGGGCGCCTCGGAAGCCTCTTGCGCCATCTTGGGGCCGTCCTGGGCGCCTTCGAGCGATCGTTCGGCCACTCGGGGCCCTCTTGGACCGTCTTTGGGGCCTCCTGGGTCACCATGGAAGCCTTGGAGAGCCCCGGGGAGGCGCCCTGGCCGCCTAGGGACCCCCCCGGGAGCAGGGGTGGTGCAGGTGGCCGGGTGCTTCCCGCGCAGGGGGCTCCCTTGGAAGACGAGAGGAACCCTGCCAGGCAGCCTTTTGGCATCATTGCACAGGCACGGTGGCGGATGACGACGGGAGCCCTGCTCCAAGTTTCGCAATCAAAGGGAAGGGGGTCACCCCAGACCAGCCATGGGAGGGCTGCCTTCTGCCCAGACCCCGCGGAGCCCTCCAAGACAGCTCAAATCAGACCCCCCCCCAGAATCAGACCACCTCCCTTTTATCATGAAATCCCGTGCGGCTCCCGCCCTCCCGCGCCACTTTTCAGGCTCGATCGACCCGTGAGGGTCCCAGGGCCCGGAGCCGCGCGACGGCGCCCACCTTGAAAGTACTGCAGCGCCTGGATCCGCGTGAGATTCGGCGTATAGCTCCCGCCTTCCCGCGCCCTCTTCCAGGGCCTCGATCGACCTCACCACCCACCAAACCACCCCAACCCAACCCGAAGGCCTCAATTTGCCCTCCATTTCCAGTTGGGGGGGGTCGGGGAACATGGAAAAAAACACATATGGAACCCTTACCCCCCCCAACCCGAAATTGGGGTCTTCGGGTTGGGTTGGGGTGGTCTGGTAGGTAGTCACGACCTGCGTGCGAGGCTCCCGGGGCCCGAAGGAGCTGCGCGACACGGCGCCCCCCTGCGAAGAGTCACGGCGGCGCCCGGATCCGAGGCTCATCTTGGCTCCCAGGGGGGGGGCCCTCGGCTAAAGTCGGGCCTGTCCTCCTCCTTCTCTGCGGAGGAGGAGGAGGAGGAGGAGGAGGAGGAGGAGGAGGAGGAGGAGGGGGAGGAGGAGGAGGAGGAGGAGGAGGAGGAGGAGGAGGAGGAGGAGGAGGAGGAAACATGCTCTGGGGCCGCTTTTTCCACCACTTTTTGCTCGATACTTCTTTGAAGATTTCTGTGGGTCGTTTTTGGCTTTCGTTCAACATCTGCCTGTAGGAGGACATTCGGAGGTTGATAGACCTCCTACCCTGACACGTCGATGAGCGAGTTGGCCGTCTTCGGTTCGCGAGAGGGCGTCGCGGCCGTCCTGTTCTGCGGGTCCAGGTCCGTCCGTCGGCTTCGGTCCCCAGGCCGTTTTCACCACGTGGAGGTCGACCTACTAGAAAGGAAGGTTTGTCCACCGCCGAGGCCTGCCCGACCTACAGGCGGCCTGGATTAGTAGGTCGACCCTACCAAAGCAAGGGTACCTTTGTGTCCTGTGTCTCGCGGCCCTTGCCTCCTGCATTCCTGTGGCGCTGTGGCCCTCGGAAGGGCCTTTTGTCCTCTCGCGTGTCCTCTCCACCCAGAGATCCGATGTCGTGATTTTGTCAATACGGGCTCCCTGGAAGTCTCGACCCATTCCCCAGGACCGGTGTTTCTTCCTGAGTCGTTTTTTGATGGTCCCGGGGCCCGGCGAGGGCACCTCGAGGCCGAAAAAGATACGAAACACCGACGCCTTGCTTCTCTCAATACGCTGGATCTCCGGAATCGAGTCCGACTGTATCCCTCGGCGCCCCGGGCGGGCCCCACGGGCCGGGCGCGCTCCCCGCGCGCGCGGGCCCGCGGCGCGATACCCCCGCGCGCGCGGGCCCGCCATGCTCGCGCGCGCCGCGCGGGGGCTCGCGCCGCCGGCGGGCGGCGCGCGGCGCCGCGGCCGCGGCCCGTCGTGCCGCGGGCGGCCGCCGGGGCGCCGCGCCGCGCCGGGGCCGCGCCGGGCCTCCGAGCTTTCTGCGCGGAGGCGGGCGCGAATCGAGGGAAGGAGCACGAGGGGCCCAGAGGTGCCACGCACGGGAAGCATCACGGCGGTGTTTTGTCCGTGTTTTTCGGCCTCGGGGAAGGAGCACGAGGGGCCCAGCCACGCCTGGGAAGCATCACGGCGGTATTTTTATTCCCCGCGTTTTTCGGCCTCGGGGGGCCCTCGCCGGGCCCCGGGAGCGTCAGGAGACGACTCGGGATGAGAGACTGGTCCTGGGGAGTGGGTCGAGACTTCCAGGGACCCCGTGTGGGACAGATCACGACATCGGATCCCTGGGAGCATGTCGGGGGCGGCCAAGAGGGGGGTGGTGACTAGGGGGGGGGATCTCATGGCGTGGGCCATGGTGGTTCCTCAGATCAGATTTCATGGCGCCTCGTCTTATCTCGTGGCGTCCCTGCCCCCCCCCCCGGGGGAGCCGCGCGCGTGCCGCGGGCCGTGATCTGCGCCCCCCCCCCTCTCTTGCACGCCCCCCTCGTGGCCGCCCCCGAGCGTGACCATCGGGGGACCAAGACCCCAGAGGCCTCCAAGACGGCCCCAGAGGCTTCCAAGAGG
This sequence comes from Prorocentrum cordatum, assembly GCA_963575745.1. Classification (NCBI taxonomy): domain Eukaryota; class Dinophyceae; order Prorocentrales; family Prorocentraceae; genus Prorocentrum; species Prorocentrum cordatum. The sequence goes on along the minus strand of CAUYUJ010010331.1, from coordinate 5,080 downwards.
TCCTCCAGGAGGGCCCGAAGAGGCCCACGTCATGGATTTTCCGTACGCTTTTGCAGGATTTGGGCAGTTGCGCTTTCTCGGCTTTCCGACGGCCCAAGACGGCCTCGGGTCCCGAAAAGCAGTCGCGGCGGGCGGTGTCTTGGACTGTGCTCGGCCTCGGCAGGGAGCCCTTACCCGGGCCTCGGGGCCGTCAGCAAAACGACTTTCGGGTTGCGGAGCCACTCCCGGGGGAAAGGGTCGCGGCGTTTGGGGGTCGACGTCACGAGAAAATCATTACGTCGGGGGTCTGGGAGCAGACAGTTGATGGGCCTGTTTTCCACCACCACCACCAGAAGTTGAAAAGGGGTGAAGGAGGGGTGGAGGACGAGGAGGAGGAGGACGAAGAGGAGGAGGAGGAAGAGGAGGAGGAGGGGGAAGAGGAGGAGAACCCCCTCCCCCTCCAACTGAAGGTGGCGGTAGCGGAAACCAGGCCCATCAGACGGCGGCAGAAAGATCAACTTGCGTGAAGTCGGGCCTGTCCCTCTACAGGGGGAATGAATGTTCAAAAATAGTCAAAAAATAGTCTGGGGACAAATTTTTGATTATTTTGGGGCATCTTTTGAGCATTTGTTGGGTATTTCTTTGTATTTTTCGTCCAAAATCCCCCCCGTGGGGGGACAGGCCCGACCTGAAGCCTGCGGAGGTCCGCGCCTATTTTGCTCCTTGCGTCGGCGCCGGAGAGCCCCCCATCGGGCGGCGCCTCGCGCGCGCCTCCCCGAAGGGGGGCGCGGGCCGCGCGCCCCTTCGTTGGCGTCGCGAGTCCAATCGCAACGGGTGGTCTCAGGCGGTGTTCGGCCTCGGAGGGCCCTCGCCGGGCTGGGGCCGACGCAAAGACGACGCGCGCGCCTCCCCGAAGGGGTGCGGGCGTTTTGGCGTGGAGAGTCTGGCGCGCGTCCCTCCACAGGAGTATTGAAGGATTGGCAAGACATGGTCTGAATGGCCAGGAGGGGGTGGGTATCATGGGGGGGGGCCATGATAGTTCCCCTGACTTCACATGGCGCCTCTTCGTATTTCATCACGTCCCTGGCCCCCCCGCTGTGCCGCGCACAAGCCGCCGGTCATGATTTGCATCCCCCCCTCTTGGACACCCCCCTCTTGGCCGCTCCCGATGATCATTGCTTGACTATTTTCTGACTTGTCTTCCAACACATGCCTGTAGTGGGGGAGGTGGCCCGACCTGAGTGAGACCAGCGCCGATCCAAGAGACCAGCGCGGGCGACCGAACGTTGACTTTCTAGGCTCATGCCAGTACTTGCTCCTCGAATGTCGCGGGGGTCCTCTCGATGCAGATCTTGGTCATGGTCCTGCCGTCGCCGATGCGCGGAGGCTGGTCCACGCATCGACGACGGCCAGGATGGACGGCGATCAGGATCGACACCATGATCGTCGTTCTCTTTCCCTCCAGCTCAAGCCGCGCCCAGCGAGGGCGACCTCGAGGAGCTCAGCGCGAAGGCCGCCGAGGCCCGGGAGCTGCTGTCGGACCTGGCCGCGAAGAGGCTGAGCTGCAAGGAGGACAGCCGTCAGGCGGCAAAACGGCACGAGACAGACTTGGTGAACGAGTCTAAGTATGGGATCACAAACTTCGCGAAGGCGATGCTGCAGATCCCAGACAACCTCGACCGCGCGATAGGGAGCGTCAAGCAAGAAGACGTCGACCAGGACAAAGAGCTGCTCAAGCTGCGAGATGGAGTCGTGCAGATGCAGAAAGAAGTTCGACAGGCCCTTGACAAGTTCGGCATAGTTAAGATGGATGCGGAAGACAAGCCTTTCAATCCAGAGCAGCACGAAGCTATGTTTGCCATGGACATGCCTGGCAAGGAGCCTAACATTGTTTTCCACGTCATGGAGCCTGGGTACATGATCCACGACAGGACGCTGAGGGCAGCAAAAGTAGGCGTGACGCGCGGCCCACAGTGAGCTTCTTTCGAGGTAGGGAACGCTGAGAGGGAGAGGAGGAGGAGGCGGAGGAGGAAGAGGAGGAGGAGTAAAGGAAGGGGAGGAGGAGGAGGAGGAAGAGGAGGAGGAGGGGAGGAGTAGGGGAGGAGGAGGAGGAGGAGGGAGGAGGAGGAGGAGGAGGGGAGAAACAGGAGGAGGAAGGAGGAGGAGGAGGCGGTAGGAGGCGGAGGAGGCGGCAGGAGGCGGAGGCGGAGGAGGAGGAGGAGGAAGAAGAACAAGACAATGAAGAAGAAGAATAAGCAGAAGAAGAAAGAGGAGAGGAGGAGGAGGAGGACGAGGACGTGGAGGAGGAGGGAGGAGAAGAATAATACGACGACGAATCCGATGAATAAGAAGACGACTAATTCTATGACGAAGAAGAGATGCATAAGACCGACGAATAAGAGGAGGAGAGGAGGAGGAGGAGGAGGAGGAGGAGGAGGAGGAGGAAAGGAGGAGGAGGAGGAGGAGGAGGAGGATGATATCGAGGAGATCGAGGAGGGATACTGAAGGAGGAGGAGGAGGAGGAGGAGGCGGAGGCGGAGGAGGAGGAGAGGGACGAGGAGGGAGGAAGGAGGAGGAGGGGAGGAAACGGAGGAGGAGAGATGGAGGGGAGGAGGAGGAGGAAGAGGAGGAGGAAAAGAGGAGGAGGAGGAGGAGGAGGAGGAGGAGGATGGGGAAGAGGAGGACGATGAGATGATGGTGCTGATAGGAGGAGGAGGAGGCGGAGAGGAGGAGGAAGAGGAGGAGGAGGAGGAGGAGGAGGAGGATGGGGGAGTGGGAGGGGGAGGGGGAGGGAGGAGGAGGAGGAGGAGGAGGAGGAAGAAACCACGTAATAATAAGAGGACGAATGCTACGAGTGATAATACGAAGAAGACGAATACGAATCAGCATACTAATACTAATAATAGGAAGACGGCGACGAACACGAGGAATACGACCACTACGTATACGAAGAAGATGAATAATACTAAGAAGAGGAAGCAGGCTACTAATACGACTAATACGAATAATACTTAGAATGCGACAAGCAAGACGACGAATCCTAATACGAATAAGAATAATAACACGAGGAGGATGGGCTGGAGGAGGAGGAGGAGGAGGAGGAGGAGGGCGGATGAGGAGGCGGAGGCGGAGGCGAGGCGGAGGCGGAGGCGGAGGAGGCGGAGGGGAGGGGTGAGGAGGAGGAGGAGGAGAGGAGGAGGAGGAGGAGGGGAGGAGGGGAGGATGAGGAGGAGGAGAGGAGGTTGGTGGAGGTTGGAGGAGAGGAGGAGGGGAGGAGGGGAGGGGAGGAGGAGGAGGAGGAGGAGGAGGCGGAGGAGGAGGAGAGGAGGAGGAGAGGAGGAGATGAGAGGAGAGAGGAAGGAGGAGAGCGCGAGAGGACATTTCAGACAGAGGAGGAGGAGGAGGAGGAGGAGGTGGAGGAGTGAGGAGGAGGAGGCGGAGGAGGAGGAGGAGGAGGAGGAGGAGGAGAGAGGTGGAACAGGAGGAAGGGGAGGATGAGGAGGAGGAGGGGGAGAAGGAGGAGGAGGAGAGGAGGAGGAGGAGGGAGCAGGAGAGATGAGGGGGAGGAGGATGAGGGAGGAGGAGGTTGATGAGGATGATGATGAGGATGAGAGGAGGTGGAGGAGGCAGGAGGAGGCGGAGGAGGAGGAGGGAGGGGGCGAGGGGGAGGGAGGAGGAGGAGGAGGAGGGGGTTGAGGAGGAGGAGGAGGAGGAGGAGGAGGAGGAGGAGGCGGAGAGGAAACGGAGGATGAGGAACATGAGGAGGAGGATGCGGAGAGGGACATGAGGAGGGAGGAGGAGGAGGAGGATGAGGAGGAGGAGGAGACGAGGAACCTGCGGAGGAGGCGGCGGAGGAGGAGGAGGAGGAGGAGGAGGACGACGAGGAGGAGGAGGAGATCGAGGATGATACTGATCAGGCAGAGGAGGAGGAGGAGGCGGAGGAGGAGGAGGATGATGAAGAGGATGAGGAGGACATGAACATGAGGAGGATGGGGAGGAGGAGGAGGAGGGGGAGGAGGAGGAGGAGGAGGAGGAGGATTTGGGACAGAAGGAGGGAGGAGGAGGAGGAGGAGGAGGATGAGGAGGAGGACGAGGATGACGAGGAGGAGGAGGATGAGGAGGATGAAATCGAGGCTGATACTGATGATGATGATGTTGCTGATGATGCTGCTGCTGCTGCTGCTGATGATGATGATGATGATGATGATGATGAATATTATGGTGGTGGTGATGATGGTGGTGATGATGATGACGATGGTGACGATGATGATGATGATGATGATTATGATGATGATGATGATGATGATGATGCTGACGACGATGATGATGCTGATGATGATGCTGATGATGCTGCTGATGATGATGATGCTGATGCTGATGATGACGATGATGATGATGATGGTGATGATGATGATGCTGATGATGCTGATGCTGATGATGCTGATGATGATGTTGATGATGATGATGAGGATGCTGCTGATGATGATGGTGATGGTGGTGATGATGGTGATGCTGATGATGATGATTATGATGATGATGACGATGATGATGCTGATGATGCTGATGCTGTTGCTGATGCTGATGACGATGATGCTGATGATGATGATGATGATGGTTTTGATGTTGATGATGATGAAGATGATGATGATGATGATGATGGTGATGATGATGATGCTTATGATGATGATGATGATGATGATGATGATGATGCTGATGATGCTGACGAGGATGATGATGCTGATTATGCTGATGCTGATGATGATGCTGATGATGATGATGATGATGCTGATGATGATGATGATACTGATGATGATGACGACGATGATGAGGATGATGATGATGATGATGATGACGATGGTCTTGATGATGATGATGATGATGATGATGCTGATGGTGATGATGATGATGCTGATGATGATGCTGATTATGATTATGATGATGATGATGATTATGATGCTGATGATGATGATGACGATCATGATGATGATGATGATGGTGATGACGATGATGATGATGATTATGATGATGATGTTGCTGCTGCTATTGATGATGATGATGATGATGATGATGATGATGATGATGCTGATGCTGATGATGATGA
>CAUYUJ010010330.1:2500-29056 GCA_963575745.1 Prorocentrum cordatum | reverse complement strand
TCCCTACTCGACGCCCAGTCTCAGCACGACGCACTCCCGTACGCCCTACTCCACCCCGACGCCATACCCGACACGCAGTCCCAGGACGACGCCCTCCCCTACGCCCTACTCCACCCCGACGACCCACCCGACGCCCAGCCCCAGCACGACGCCCTACACGACGCCCTACCCAAGCACGACGCCCTACACGCCCTACCCAAGCACTACGCCCTACACGATGCCCTACCTCAGCCCGACGCCCTCCACCAGCCCGATGCCCTTCCTGACGCCCACCGTTTACACGACGCCCTACCCCAGCCCGATGCCCTGCACGACGCCTCGCCCCAGCACGACGGCCTACCCGATGATGTCATTCAGCACGACGCCGAACCCGACGTTCCACCCCAGCCCGACGCCCTACCCGACACCCAACCCCAACTCGACGCCCTACCCGACGCCGGCCCCCAGCACGACGCCCTGTCCGGCGCCTTACCCCAGCACGTTGCGCTACCCAGCGCCGTACACCAGCCTGACGCCCCGACCCAGCCCGACGCCCTACCCGACGCCCGACTCAGACTGGCCCGACTTCCCGCCTGGCGGCCGCCAGACCGCCAGCGCTGCTGCAGCCCCGCCTGGCGGCGCCCCCGGCCCGAGCTGGACGACTTCGTGGACTCAGGGATTTAGAATCCAAACGGGGCTTAACTTCTCGGTCGCCTCGTCGCTTGAGGGGCCCTCGTGGTCCTGGGGAGACCCCACCTTCCATGTGGGGCCGATCGATCCGCCGTCCCCCAGGTCCTTGTGGACCCGCGCCCTCCAGACGGGCGCAGTCTGTCTGGGTATCGCGCCTGCTTTTGTCCTGCACGCCTCTCCCCGCTGCCCTCCTGGCCTTCCCTGCCCTCCCTGCCCGTGCGGCGCTGCCGGCGCCCCGTCTCCCGACCCCGCCTTCGCTCCTCTCCGTGACCCCTCCTTCGCTTCCTCCTCGCTCGTCTCCTCTTTCCTGGTCGCCACTTTCCATTCTTTCCACTGGTTCACCCTGCTGGACCTCGCGGGTCCGGGAGGGGGGACCGGCCCAGTCTCTTTGTGGAATCCTCCAGGGTCTCCCTCGCAAGGACCCGGCACCAGCAGCGTCGCGCCCGCGACGGCGACGAGCGGTGCCTGGAGCAGCGCGTCTTCGAGCGACACGTGCGGTACCTGCTCTACGACGAGGAGCAGCACGACAGAGTCGGACACCGAGACGCTGGGCAGCACGACAACCACCAGCAGCACCAGCCTCACGACCACGAGGGCGACGAGTGGTGTGCACTCCCTCTCCTTCCCCCTTTCCTTGACTTCCTACTCGTCCTCCTCCTCCTCCTCCTCCTCCTCCTCCTTCTCCTCCTCCTCCTCCTCCTCCTCCTTGCGGGAGGGGTTGCCGCGCCCCGTGCGTGGCTCAAGGCCCCCCCCAAAAGGGCCGCCGCGCGCTCCCGCAGGTTATGAGCCCGGCGCGATGGCCTTAGATCTGCTTTCGGGATCCAGGTTCGATGGCCATTGATCCTAGGGACATTCCGATTCCAGACTTCGACGACCCAGATCTCGATGACGATTTTCGTCCGGCCGATCGTGATCGTGTCGTTCCCGTTTCACACTTGTTTCACACACCTTTGACACAGACTACTTTCACTGTGACGGACAGTCGCGACGCTGCGCCACGTCCGACTGGAAGCACAGTTCGCGGTGGGTGCCCGGCCACACCACCACCACGACAACAACCTAAACACACTCTGCGTGCCGACACGGACAGTCGCGATGCTGCGCCACGTCCGACTGGAAGTGTTGAGCACCGGCCACAACAGGGACAGCACTCAGGAACATCACCACGCCCACAGGACACCACGCAAGCCTTCCTCATGGCACAAATGGGGGAGAGCTTAGCCGAAGTGGCTCGCGAGCTCTCTGCTGCCCGCTCCGGCGGCGACGGTGGCAAGCACCCGTTGCCCGCCCTGCCGGGCGGCGCAAAAGGCCGCGCGTTGCCGAGCGTTTCCGCTTGGCGCGCTTGGACCCAGACAAAGCTGGCTGGGTGGTGTGGGCTGCAGTCGCAGGGGTTCGCGGAGGCCGTCCTTGCGTCCCTCGGCGGCCCTACTTCGGACGTTTCCTGTGTGCACAGCGAGCCCCGGTTCGCCAAGGCCAACAGAAACCTTGCGTTTGAATTGTGCGCGCACGCCAGCGACGACACAAGCCTCTACTGGACAGGTGTTGCTCGCACGGACGGGGTGTCCATGCTAGCCTCACTCCACGACGCCATAATGGCTTCGGCCACGGCGCACACTGCAACCTTGCACGACAAGTTTGCGTCACCAGTGCCGGTCTCAGACCACAGCAAGCTCCAACACGCTCTGAAAGTGTGGCAGGCGGAGCTCTCCGAGCTTCGTGCCGCCGACTCTGAGCCGTCAAAGCACACGGTGCTTCGGTCTCTGCGACAGCTGTTGGGCAAGTTAGACGTCCTGCGAGTCCCCCTTGAGATCGTGGAGATGTCTTCCCCGGACAACCCGGACGCCATCTTCAAAATGGCGGAAGCCAAAGCAGGGCACTGGGCTGGAGAGGCGACCTCATCGCAACAGGTGAGGGTACCGGCGAACGCAGTGCGCGCCGACAGAAACGACAAAGGGAAAGACAAAAACAAAGACAAACGCAAGAACAACAACGGCAAGGGTAAGGACCAGCAAACTTGGATCCCATGTTCTTTCTACCTCAGCGGGTACTGCCGCTGGGGCAACACCTGCAAGTTCTACCACTCTAGCAACGACTCGAGCAAGTCCTTACCAAAGGATGTGTGCCGCATCTGCCACCAGCCCGGACACTGGGGCAACGAATGCCCGAACAGAGGACTCCCTGGGGTGGGGCCCGGGGCGGGAAAAGGACAACCCGGGGTGGGGCCCGGGCCAAAAGGGGACGCCCAAACCAACTGGAAAGGCTTCGGAAAAGGATGGGGCAACGACGCGCCCACGTCCGCGCCTCCTGGTCTTGAGACCGAGGAGAGCCGGAAGCGCAGCCGGATCGGAGCCGGCGTGCTGTCCGGCGAAGCAGCTGGATCGGAACCGGCGCCAACAACACAACAGTCCGCGGCAAACATGGCAGCTTTCACCCAGATGGCACAGCAGCTGATGAACGAGCAGAAAACAAACTACAAAGCAGTGAAGGATATTCTGGAGCGCGTTTCCGGGAACATGCTCCGAATCTCCACTCCCAACCTCACCCTCGGGGTCAACAGCGTCACTGCGGATTCGCCCCTGGCGATGGCGGCGGATTCGGGTGCCGAAAGACACGTGCTGGCAGGCAAGGATTTCTGGCACGCCAGGAACACCCGCCCTCTCGACGCGCCCCTCATTCTCGAGACGGCGAACGGCGAGACCGTCGTCACGCACCAGTGCGACGTCGTGTGCGGAGGCGTTCTCCTTCAAGGCGTCCTGATGTGCAAGACCGCAACATCGTCCCTTCTAGCAATCGTCCTCCTGACAGACGACGAATGGCAGCACCGCCAGGCTCGAGCCGGCGCTGTCTTGACGGACCCCGCCGGGACACCTTTCTTTCTACACAGGTCTGGCAACTTGTTCATCCTCGTGGCTACTAGTACTACACCTACCCCTTCACCATTACCATCTTCGTCACCATCATCATGGGGAAGGGGAGAGGGAGGAGGAAGAGGAGAGACGGGAGTAGATCGCAACGAGGGTTTTGCTGGGTCGGCGTTTCGCAACCAGGGTTCTGCGGAGGAGGATGACAGTCGCGCCGCTGCGCCACGGCCGACTGGATTCCGGGAGCCCGGCGGCGTGGCGGACAGTCGTGCTGCTGAGCCACGGCCGACTGGAAGCCCGTCGCCGGCCGCGAGTTCGCCAGAGGGTCGCGGCGGGTCGTGGGCACCAAGCACGTTCGAAATGTATGCTGCCAGCGTGCGGGAGGAGCCCGTCCTGGTGGTGAACTCCCCGGAGGCGTTCCAGCAGTACTCTGAACGTGGTGACCCTTCGAAAATGATGTTGTACCTCCCAGAGCGTAAAAGCCCGCCTGCCGAGATGGACCCTGCGTTCCTTATCCATTTTAGGAAGGGCCACGCGGAGCACGACCCGAATTGCGACGTGTGCGTGCAGGCGAGGCTTCGTGCTCGCCCGGCCCGGCGGGTGCACCAGGAGTCTCCTGGAGGAGAGGTTTCTTCAGACCTCTCCGGCCCCCTGCCCGTCAGCCTAAACGGTGACAAGTACGCCCTCGTAACTGTAATCCGGCTTTCCAGGCATGGCTTTGCAAACCCGTTGCCAAACAAAGAGTCTCAAACAGTGCGAGACGCGATGATCGATTGCAAGCTCGATCAGCGACGGTTGTGGCGATTCCATTCGGACGGCGGCGGAGAGTTTAAGGGGGAAGTGGACAGGTGGCTCCGGGAATGCGGTCTCGTTCACACCGACACTGGCGGATATAGGTCACAGGCCAACGGGATTGCCGAACGACGCATCCAAGAGTTGTTCGAGATCGTTCGGGCGCTCCTTCTGCAATCGGCCGCACCCAAAGAACTCTGGGACGAAGCACTCGTGCACGCAAACGCCTTGTTCAACAACACCCCCAGAACCGTACCAGGACACGACGGTAAGGTAGTTCCTCAAGTACTTGAAACTAGTAGTAGCGAGGACGTGAGCAAATGGCCACCTTGGGGGTGCAAGTGTTTTTACCTGATCCCCAAACCGGTGCGGACGGACAAACTAGACGGTGTTGCTCGACTAGGCGTGTTCGTCGGTTTCGACTCGAAAACGGTCAATGGGGTGAGGGTTGCGCCGATTATGTGTTGTGGGGGCGAGTGGGTTGTCGAAAAACCGATCGTTTCGACCACTGTCCGCACTGTCGACGCCGAGTTCCCCCTGAAGACTCGCGGTGGTAAGCTCGACCCCCCCGACGGCGTCTTCGACTTCCCGGACTCGGATACACCCCGCTCCTGGAAGGACTCCGCGGCTGCGGAGACCGGCGCGGCGGCGCCGGCGGCGGGTCCACAGGCGGCGGCAGGGGACAGTCGAGGTGTTGCGCCACGCCCGACTGGAACCGCCGCCCCTGACGGCCCCGCAGCACAGGCCACAGCACAACCACGACGCCCCAACAACCGTTTCGCCACGGTTGAGGAGCAGCGCGCCTACTGGCGCGAGCGTAAACGAGAGCAGGTTCGTAAACGCGTCCGGTCCAACCTCCTGGCCACGTCCGTAGAGAGCCATGGTGGCGATGAGTCCCATCGGGACGGCGTCAGTGCGTGTAGCACTCCTTCGTCTTTCGCGTCCAATGCGTCCGACAGCGATGACGTCCAGCCGGATTTGTCTCGAGATGAGGTGGCTGTGTTGGCGACTGCGGCTCGCTCGCTCCAGCCATTGCGTTCCGTAGGCGCCGCTGCCGTTACGACGGGGCCTGGCGATGATGTTTTCCGCGTTTTCGCGAGTGTCATTACTGCCCAGGACCCCGTCGCCGAGACGTTGTACGTCTTAGGCCGTCAGGCGGCGCATGTCACGCAGCTGATGGACACGAAACTGTATCTCCAACGCCCAGATGGCCGCGGAGCTCAGGCGGCGGCCAAGGAGTTCGATCGTATGGCCGAGCACCCCGTGTGGCTTGCGCCACAAGAGCTGTCGTCGATTCCGGAGGGCGCCCGAGTTGTCAAAGGGAAACTCCTGATCTCTGAGAAGAACTGGGAGCAACCAGAAGCACTTCACGAGTGCAAGGCCCGTTTCGTAGCCATGGGTAACGTCTTGTTCGACAAGCGTATGAAGGTAGTACGTTCGCCCTCCGAGTCGTTATGGGCGCCCGTAGCTAGCCTCACCGGCGCCCGTTTCGTCCAGGCACGCTCTCTCGCGATGGGTCACGAGACGGAGACAATCGATCTTCTTAGTGCGTATCTTCAGGTACATCTAGGAGGAGAGGAGGAGTATTACATCATCATCCCCGCTGAAGTCATCGACATTCTGCCGCCACACGTCCAACAGCAGTTCCGCTCGTTGAAGATGCCTGTGTGTAGATTGGTCCGTGCGCTGTATGGTCTTCAGCGTTCTGGTTCGGATTTCATAACCGCTTTCACCCAGTGGCTCCTTTGGAACAGGTGGCAGTTCATGGAAGAGGAGCCGGCTGTATTCTATTTGTGGCACGGGGACTCCGACCGTGAAGCCATGCAGCACGCTGCAAAACTGAAGGTGTGGGTCGATGCCGAACACGCTGCCGGCAGGAACCCTTTCTCTTCCGGTTCACAGTCCAGCCACACGTCGTGGCGTGACGTCTCCCTGTCCTTGGCCTCGTCGCAACACCGTGTACGAAGGAGTTCCAAACAGTGCAGCACAATGGCAACTTACGTCGACGATTGCGAACTGGACGCTGGCAAACGCCACCGAACCCACATTTGGGATGTCATCAGAGTAGGCTTCAGCAGCAAGGCCCCAGAGGTTGTCCGCAAGTTCCTTGGCTGCTCGTGCAGCGTCCCTCGCCAGATGACTCTTGCAGATGGTCGGACAGGAGTCGCCGTCGTCTTGTCCCAGTCGGAGTACTGCCAGAGGATCGTCCGAGACTACGAGGCGGTTGTCGGCTACAGCGTAAGACCCGTCACAACACCAGCGCAACAAACGACCCCTCCTCGACCAGAGGATCTGGCGCCAGCAGAGGCTGGAACCGGTCGCCGTAGGATTATCGGTGAGGCCTTTTACGCAGCTCGTTGGACGAGGCCGGACTTCTCGTTTGCAGTTGGCCGTCTCGCTCGGTATGTCGACAAATGGTGCCCTTGGGCAGAGGCAGAGCTTGGCCACTTCGTCGGTTACGTCCTCTTCAGCTCGGAGCTTGGCCTCGTGATGCTAAATTCTGGGGATTCTTGGGACGACTTGGAGCTCCATGCCTGGAGCGACGCAGATTTTTCTGCGCCCAAGAGCACCACGGGCTTCTACCTGGAGCTGACCGGCCCGAAGGGTTCCCAGTACCCGCTGTCGTGGGGAGCTGCCAGACAGGATGTTACGACCACTAGCTCTGGAGAGTCGGAGGCTCTCGCCTGGAGCAAAACGGCGAAACAAAGTATAAGGGTAGCCGCCATGATCGAGTACACCCGTGCTGCTCCAGTCGTCGTCCGGGGCCACCTCGACAACCAAGCCGTGCAACTCGCAATCCAGAAGGGGTATAGCCCAAAACTCGGGCACCTCAAAAAGCACGCGGAGGTGAGCTTGCTCTTCCTTAACCAGTGCGGGGTACTGCCAGAACACACGCCAGGGACCGAAAACATCGGCGATGCATTCACGAAAGCACTAGGACACAACAAGTTGATGTACCTCGTCGGTAGGTTGTTCGGTATTCCTGTTACCCAGTTTCCCAATGGTTCGGTTAAGGTTGGGATGCTAAGGTTGGCTACACCGGGTGCCTCTTCATCATCATCGTCAGCAGCATCTGGAGAGCACGTGGAGATGTTCCCGGGGCAGAGGATGGTGGAGCGCACCGCCAGGGCCGTAATGTTGGACAACGCACAGTACTTGGGGCAGCTCGCTGGGAAGTGCGACGCCAACCAGCCACTCCAGGCCGAGCGGCGCGAAGAGCTGTTGGATCTGCAGGGCCAGCAGCTCTGGAAGGCTGACCGCCTTCAGGAGCGCATCCGGGCAGACGCGGCCGGTGCGGCCGCCAGGAGGGAAGGTGACAGTCGCGCTGCTGCGCCACGGCCGACTGGATCCGCCCGGTGGCGCGCCGACGTGGCCGCGAAGGTGCCGAAGTGGGTCGCAAGCCACAAGGGGCATGAGCGGAATCGTGCCAGGGCAGACCCTCGCCCGGAGCTCGTCCCGGACGCGCCGCAGGACACCGGCCCCGAGCAGCAGGCGCGGGTCGTGCAGGTCGTGATCGACAAGCACCCGCGCGACGACATGTTCACGGCGCTGGTGAACAACCCGCTAACCGGGGCAGAGGAGACGCAGTTCGGCATCCAGCGCGAGGCCCGTTTCTGCCATTTGTGGGCGGAGATCGGTCGCAGGGTCCCGGGTGCAATCGCATTGGTGTCGGAGAAGAACGTTCCGCTGCGGACCCTCCGCGGCGACTACCTGGTGAAAGACATCCCAGACCTGGACAACGACCTCTTGGAGATGAACCTCTCCACCCCCGAGACCTGGGAGCTGCCTTACTTGCGGGGCCCCCGCAACCTCACCCGCAAGCCTCCCAACGAGGCACAGAAGGCCCGGATGCGGAGCAACCGGACAGCGAACAAGCGGGTGCTGAAGGGCGCGCTCAAGCACGCCACGCCGAAGAGCAAGGCGGCCCCCAAGAGGTTTCCTGGTGCAACCTCCAAGGCTGCCGGCGCTCCTCCGGCGACCTGGTCCACTGAGCCGGGAACTTCTGAGTGAACGTATCTAGGCAAGGATGTGAAAATCCACGGAGAGAGTAGACAATATTTGGCGCAAGTTAGTTCTGTAGTCTGTAGCTGGCCCCTTTTGTAATCTACCGCACTGTACTGACATCATTTGCAAATGTAATCTTCTTAGCCCGGTGCATTTTTTTTTCTCTGCGGGTGCACATCAGATTCCCTCTCTCGTCGTCCTCCCCCTCTATCTGTTGTGCCACCCGGCCCAGAGAAGACTTTCAGAACCGAGCCCTCCTGCGCGGTCGCCACAGGCCCGCGGCGCGGCAAGGCGGCGTGCGGGAGGGGTTGCCGCGCCCCGTGCGTGGCTCAAGGCCCCCCCCAAAAGGGCCGCCGCGCGCTCCCGCACTCCTCCTCCTCCTCCTCCTCCTCCTCCTCCTCCTCCTCCTCCTCCTCCTCCTCCTCCTCCTCCTCCTCCTCCTCCTCCTCCTCCTGGTCTCCACCCCATCGGAGTCGCGAGACAGTCAGTGCGGGCAGCACCTCGGCGTCGAGCAGGGCGTCTGGGACGGGCAGTGCGACACTGAGCAGTACGACGGAGTACAGGCCCGCGCCTCCGGGCAGCGCGGCCGAGACCAGCAGTACGGCGCCTAGCAGCAAAACGCCTTCTGGAACCACTGCGGCGGGCAGGTGGCCTGTCCCGCCGGCTCCTACGTCGACCAGCTCTTCGACTTCCTGGTCGACGTCGTCCTTGCCCCCCTTCCGCTCCACCTCGTCTTTCTCATTCTCGTTCACCTCCTCCCCCCCGCCGTTCTCTTCACCCCATCGGAGCCGTGAGGCAGGCAGTACGACCAACACCAGGAGCAGAACGACTGGGAGCAGCAGCCTTACGTCGACCACTGCGAGCGGGACCAGCGGCGCAACAGGGAGCGGCGCAACCAACAGCAGCAGCTCTACGTTGACACCCGCGAGCGGGACGAGTAGCAAGGCGGAGACCAGCAGGACCAGCACCAGGAACATGACGAGTGCCACCAGTACCAGCGGCACCACCACGCCCAGCACGTCGGCGCGCATTGCGACCGAGAGCAGTACCACGAGTATGACGAGTGCGACCAGTATGAACAGCACCGCTACGCCCAGCACGTCGGAGGGCAGCACGAGCGATGGTAACAACGCGGGTAGGACGAGTGCGACCGAGACCAGAAGCACCACTACGCCCAACACGTCGGCGAGCAGTACAACCGAAACCGGCACCACGAGTATGACGAGTACGACCGGTACCAGCGTCACCCCTACGCCCAGCACGTCGGCGAGCAGTACGACTGAAAGCAGCACCACGGGTATGACGAGTGCGACCTGTACCAGCGGCACCACTACGCCCAGCACGTCGGCGAGCAGTCCGACCGAGAGCATCACCACGAGTATCACCAGTGGCACCACTACGCCCAGCACGCCGGCGAGCAGTACGAGCGAGAGCAGCATTACGAGTATGACGAGAATGACCAGTACCAGCGGCACCACTACGTCCGCCACGTCGGTGAGCAGTAGGAGCGACAGCAGCAACGCGAATGTGACGAGCACGACCGAGACCAGCAGCGCCACTACGCACAGCACGTCGGCGAGCAGTCCGACCGAGAGCAGCACCACGAGTATGACAAGTGCGACCAGTACCAGCAGCACCACCACGCCCAGCGCGTCGGCGAGCAGTACGAGCGAGAGCAGCACTACGAGTATGACGAGAATGACCAGTACCAGCGGCACCACTACGTCCAGCACGTCGGTGAGCAGTATGAGCGATAGCAGCAACTCGAGTATGACGAGTGCGACCAGTACCAGCGGCACCACTACGCCCAGCACGTCGGCGAGCAGTACGACCGAGATCAGCACCTCGAGTATGACGAGTACGACCGGTACCAGCGTCACCGCTCCGCCCAGCACGTCGACGAGCAGTACGACTGAGAGCCTCACCGCGAGTATGACGAGTAAGACCAGCACCAGCGGCACCACTACGCCCACGAGTACGACGGATAGCAGTACGACCGAGAGCAGCACCACTACGCCCAGCACGACGGATAGCAGTACGACCGAGAGCAGCACCACGAGCATGACGAGTGTGATCGCTACCAGCAGCACCGCTCCGCCCAGCACGTCGGCAAGCAGTACGACTGAGAACAGCACCACGAGGGTGGCGACCACGACCGGGACCAGCAGCACCACTACGCCCAGCACGTCTGCGAGCAGTACGACCGAAAGCAGCGTCGAGAGTATGATCAGCAAGATAGGTACTAGAAGCAACGCTACGCCCAGCGCGTTGGCGAGCAGCACGAGCGAGAGCAGCCCCACGAGTGTGACAAGCACGACCCGTACCACCAGCACCACCACGCACAGCACGTCGGCGAACAGTGCGACGGAAAGCAGCACCACGAGTGTGCCGGGCACGACCGATACCAGCAGCGCCACTCCGCCCAGCACGCCGGCGAGCAGTACGACCGAGAGCAGCACCACGAGGGTGACGTGCACGATCGAGACCAGCAGCACCACTACGCCCAGCGCGTCGGCGAGCAGTACGACCGGGAGCAGCACCACGAGGGTGACGAGCACGACCGGTACCAGCAGCACCACTACGCCCAGCACGTCGGCAAGCAGTACGACCGAAAGCAGCACCACGAGGGTGACGAGCACGACCGAGACCAGCAGCACCACTACGCACAGCTCGTCGGCGAACAGTGCGACGGAAAGCGGTACCACGAGTGGGACGAGCACGACCGATACCAGCAGCACCACCACGCCCAGCGCGTCGGCGAGCAGTACGAACGAGAGCAGCGCCACGAGTGTGACGAGCACGGCCGAAACCAGCAGCACCACTACGTCAAGCACGTCGGCGAGCAGTATAACCAAAAGCAGCAGCACCACGAGTGGGGCGAGCTCGACCGAGACCAGCAGCACCACCACGCCCAGCACGTTGGCGAGCAGTACGACCGAGAGCAGCAGCTTCACTAAGCCCAGCACGTCGGCAGGCAGTACGACCGAGAGCAGCACCACAAGTGTGACGAGCACGCCCGCCACCCGCAGCACCACTACGCCCAGCGCGTCGGCGAACAGTACGACCGAAAGCAGCACCACGATGCGGACGAGCACGACCGGCACAAGCATCACCACTACGCCCAGCACGTCGGCGAGCAGTCCGACCGAGAGCATCACCACGAGTGTGACGAGCGCGACGGGAACCAGCAGCACTGCCACACCCAGCTCGTCGGCGAGTGGTACCACCGAGAGCAGCACCGCGAGTGTGACGGGCACGACCGAGACTGGCAGCACCACTACGCCCAGCACGTCGGCGAGCAGTCCGACCGAAAGCAGCGCCGGGAGTGGGACGAGCACGACGGGCACCAGCAACACTACCACGCACAGCAAGTCGGCGAGCAGTACGACCGAAAGCGGTACCACGAGTGGGACGAGCACAACCGGCACCAGCAATACCACTACGCCCAGCACGTCGGCGAGCAGTATGACCCAGTGCAGCACCGCGAGAGTGACGAGCACGACCGGCACCGGCAGAACCACCACGCCCAGCTCGACGGCGAGCAGCACAACCGAGACCGGCACCACGAGTATGACGAGGACGACCAGTACCAGCGTCACCCCTACGCCCAGCACGTCGGCGAGCAGTACGACTGAAAGCAGCACCACGAGTATGATGAGTGCGACCTGTACCAGCGGCACCCCTACGCCTGGCACGTCGGCGAGCAGTACGACCGAGAGCATCTCCACGAGTGTGACGAGCACGACCGATACCAGCAGCACCACCGCGCCCAGCACGTCGGCCAGCAGAACCACCGACAGCAACATCACGTTCGGGACGAGCACGACCGATACCAGCAGCACCGCCACGCCCAGCGCGTCGGAGGGCAGCACGAGCAAACGCAGCGCCACGACTGTGACGAGCACGACCGAGAACAGCAACACCACTACGCCCAGCACGTCGGCGAGCAGTCCGACCGAAAGCAGCACCACGGGGGTCACGAGCACAAACGAGACCAGCAGCACCACTACGCCCAGCACGTCGGCGAGCAGTACGACTGAAAGCAGCACCACGAGTATGATGAGCGCGACCTGTACCAGCGGCAACACTACGCCTAGCACGTCGGCGAGCAGTACGATCGAGAGCATCCCCACGAGTGTGACGAGCACGACCGAGACCAGCAGCATCACTACGCCCGGTACGTCGGCGAGCAGAACCACCGCCAGCAGCATCACGTTCGGGACGAGCACAACCGGTACCAGCAGCACAGCCACGCACAGCGCGTCGGCGAGCAGTACGACCGAGAGCAGCACCGCGAGGGTGACGAGCACGACCGCTACCAGTAGGGCCACGACGCCTGGCGCGTTTACGAGCAGTACGACCGAGAGCAGCACCGCGAGTGGGACGATTACGACCGAGACCAGCAGCACCGCCACGCCCAGCGCGACGGCGAGCAGTACGACCGAAAGCAGCACCACGAGGGTGACGAGCACGACCGAGACCAGCAGCGCCACTACGCCTAACGGGTCGGTCAGCAGTACGACAGAAAGCAGTACCACGACTGTGACGAGCACGACCGAGAACAGCAGCACCACTACGCCCAGCACGTCGGCGAGCAGTACGACCGAAAGCAGCACCACGGGGGTGGCGAGCACAACCGAGACCAGCAGCGCCACCACGCCCAGCAAGTCGGCGACCAGTACGACCGAGAGCAGCACCGCGAGTGTGACGAGCACGACCGCGACCAGCAGCACTACTACGCTCAGCACGTCGGCGAGCAGTACAACTGAAAGCAGCGCCGCGAGTGGGACGAGCACGAACGGCACCAGCAACACTAACACGCACAGCAAGTCGGCGAGCAGTACGACCGAAAGCGGTACCACGACTGGGACGAGCGCAACCGGCACCAGCACTACCACTACGCCCAGCACGTCGGCGAGCAGTACTACCGAGTGCAGCACCGCGAGTGTGGAGAGCACGACCGGTACCAGCAGCACCGCCACGCCCAGCGCGACAGCGAGCAGTACGACCGAGAGCAGCACCACGACTGTGACGAGCACAACCCCTACCAGCAGCACCACTATGCCCAGCACGTCGGCGAGCAGTACGACCGAGGGCAGCAAAGCGAGTGTGACGAGCACGACCGAGACCAGCAGCGCCACTACGCTTAGCACGTCGGCGAGCAGTACGACCGAGAGCATCTTCACGAGTGTGACGATTACGACCGAGATCAGCAGCATTACTGCGCCCAGCACGTCGGCGAGCAGAACCACCGACAGCAGCATCACGTTCGGGACGAGCACGACCGATACCAGCAGCACCGCCACGCCCAGCGCGTCGGCGAACAGTACGACCAAAAGCAGCACCACGACTCTGACGAGCACGACCGAGAACAGCAGCACAACCACGCCCAACACGTCGGCGAGCAGTGCGACCGAAAGCAGCTCCACGGGGGTGACGAGCACAACCGAGACCAGCAGCACCACTACGCCCAGCACGTCGGCGAGCAGTACGACCGAGAGCAGCACCACGAGGGTGACGAGCACGACCGAGACCAGCAGCAACGCTACGCCTAGCACGTCGGCGAGCAGGACGCTCCAGAGCATCTCCGCGAGTGTGACGAGCACGACCGAGACCAGCAGCACCACTACGCCCAGCACGTCGGCGAGCAGAACCACCGCCAGCATCATCACGTCCGGGACGAGCACAAACGGCACCAGCAGCACCGCCACGCCCAGCGCGTCGGCGAGCAGTACGACCAAGAGCAGCACCACGAGGGGGACGAGCACGACCGCTACCTGTCGCGCCACGACGCCTGGCACGTTTGCGAGCAGTACGACCGAGAGAAGCACCGCGAGGATGACGAGCCCGACCTGTACCAGCAGCGCCAATACGCCCAGCACGTTGGTGAGCAGTACGACCGAAAGCAGCACCACGCGGGTGACGAGCACGACCGGTACCAGCAGCGCCAATGCGTCCAGCGGGTCGGTCAGCAGTACGACCGAGAGCAGCGCCGCGAGGGTGACGAGCACGACCGGCACTAGCAGCACCACTACGCCAAGCACGTCGGCGAGCAGTACGACTGAGAGCAGCACCGCGACTGTGACGAGCACGACCGGGGTCAGCAGCACCGCCACGCCCAGCGCGTCGGCGAACAGTACGACCGAGAGCAGCACCACGAATGTGACGAGCACGACCCGTACCCGCAGCACCACTACGCCCAGCGCGTCGGCTAGCAGTACGACCAAAAGTAGCACCACGAGGGTGCCGAGCACGACCGAGACCAGCAGCACCACTACGCCCAGCACGTCGGTGACCAGTACGACCGAGAGCAGAACCACGAGGGTGACGAGCACGACCGATACGAGCAGCATCGCCACACCCAGCGCGTCGGCGAGCAGTGCGACCGAGAGCAGCACCACGAGTGTGGCGAGCACGACTAGCACCAGCAGCACCACTACGCTCAGCACGTCGGCGAACAGTACAACCGGAAGTAGGACCACGAGTGGGACGAGCACGACTGGCACCAGCAGCACCGCTACGCCCAGCACGTCGGCGAGCAGTACGACCGAAAGCAGCACCACGAGTGGGACGAACACATCTGGCACCAGCAATACCACTACGCCCAGCACGTCGGCGAGCAGTACGACTGGGAGCAGCACCACGAGTGTGGAGAGCACGACCGGTACCAGCAGCACCGCCACGCCCAGCGCGTCGTCGAGCAGTCCGACCGGGAGCAGCACCACGAGGATGCCCAGCGCGACGGGGACCAGCAACACCACCACGCCCAGCACGTCGGCGAGCAGTTTGACCGAGAGCAGCACCACGAGGGTGATTACGCCCAGCGCGTCGGCGAGCAGTACGATCGAGAGCAGCACTACGGGTATGACCAGAATGTCAAGTAACAGCGGCACTAACTACTACGTCCGGCACGTCGGTGAGCAGTACGAGCGAGAGCAGTAATGCGAGAATGACGAGTGCGACCAGTACCAGCGCACCACTACGCCCAGCACGTCGGCGAGCACTCCAACCGAGAGCAGCACCACGAGTATGACGAGTACGACTGGTACTAGCGTCACCACTACGCCCAGCACGTCGGCGAGCAGAACGACTGAGAGCAGCAACGCGAAAATGACGAGTACGACCAGTACCAGCGGCACCACTACGCCCAGCGCTTTTGCGAGCAGCACGACCGAGAACAGCGCCACAAGTGGGGCGAGTAAGACCTGTGCCAGCGGGACCACTACGCCAAGCACGTCGGCAAGCAGGACGACCGAGAGAAGCACCACGAGTATGATGAGTACGACCGGAACCAGCAGCATCATTACGCCAAGCACGTTGGAGAGTACTACGACCGAAAGCAGCACCACGAGCAAGACGGGTACGACTAGTACCAAAGGCACCCTTGCACCCAGCACGTCGGCGACCAGTACGAGCGAGAGCAGCACCACGAGAAACGCGAGTACGAACGCCACCAGCAGCACCCCTGCGCCCAGCACATCGGAGAGTAATACAAGCGAGAGCAGCACCACGAGCATGACGAGTCCGACGGATACCAGCAGCGCCACTACGCCCAGCACGTGGGCGAGCAGTACGACCGAGAGCAGCACGACGAGGGGGGCGAGCGCGAGGGAGACCAGCAGGACCACGACGCCTAGCACGTCAGCGAGCAGTACGACCGAGAGCAGCTCCACGAGTGTGACGAGCACGACCGAGACCAGCAGCATCACTACGCCCAGCACGTCGGTGAGCAGAACCGCCGCCAGCAGCATCACGGTCGGGACGAGCGCAAGTGGTACCTGCAGCACCGCCGCGCCCAGCGCGCCAGCGAGCAGTACGAACGAGAGCAGCACAACGAGTGTGACGAGCACGACCGGTACTTGCAGCACCAATACGTCAAGCACGTCGGCGAGCAGTATAACCGAAAGCAGCAGCACCACGAGGGGGGCGAGCACGACCGAAACCAGCAGCACCACTACGCCCAGCACGTGGGCGAGCGGTACGACCGAGAGCAGCGCCGCGAGTATGATCAGCACGTCCGAGACCAGCAGCATCACTACGCCCAGCACGTCGGCGATCAGTACGACCGAGAGCAGCAACGCGGGTGTGACGAGCACGACCGCTACCCGCAGCACCACTACGCCCAGCGCATCGGCGAGTAGTACATCCGAAAGCAGCACCACGATTGGGACGAGCACGACCGGCGCCAGCAGCACCACTACGCCCAGCGCGTCTGCGAGCAGTACGACCGAGAGCAACACCACGAGTGCGACGAGCACGACCGAGACCAGCAGCGCTGCCACACCCAGCGCGTCGGCGAGTAGTACGACCGAGGGCAGCACCGCGAGTGTGACGTGCACGACCGAGACCAGCAGCACCACTCCGACCAGCACGTCGGCCAGCAGTGCAACCGAAAGCAGCGCCGCGAGTGGGGCGAGCACGACCGGCACCAGCAGCACTACCACGCACGGAAAGTCGGCGAACAGTACGACCGCAAGCGGTACCACGAGTGGGACAAGCACAACCAGCACCAGCACTACCACTACGCCCAGCACGTCGGCGAGCAGTACGACCGAGGGCAGCACCACGAGTGTGACGAGCTCAACCGGCACCAGCAGCAACACCACGCCCAGCGCGACGGCGAGCAGTACGACCGAGAGCAGCAACGCGGGTGTGACGAGCACGACCCCTACCAGCAGGACCATTACGCCCAGCACGTCGGCGAGCAGTACGACCGAGAGCAGCAAAGCGAGTGTGACGAGCACGACCGAGACTAGCAGCGCAACTACGCTTAGCACGTTGGCGAACAGTGCGACCGAGAACATCTCCACGAGTGTGACGAGCATGACCGAGATCAGCAGCATCACTGCGCCCAGCACGTCGGCGAGCAGAACCACCGACAGCAGCATCACGTTCGGGGCGAGCGCGACCGATACCAGCAGGACCACCACACCCAGCGCGTCGGCGAACAGTACGACCACAAGCAGCACCACGACTGTGACGAGCACGCCCGAGACCAGCACAACCACGCCAAACACGTCGGCGAGCAGCACGACCGCAAGCAGCACCACGGGGGGGGCGAGCACAACCGAAACCAGCAGCACCACTACGCCCAGCACGTCGGCGAGCAGTACGACCGAGAGCAGCACCACGAGTATGATGAGTACGACCGGAACCAGCAGCAACACTACGCCCAGCACGTCGGCGAGCAGTACGCTTGAGAGCATCTCCACGAGTGTGACGAGCACGACCGAGACCAGCAGCATCACTACGCCCAGCACGTCGGCGAGCAGAACCACCGCCAGCAGCATCACGGTCGGGACGAGCGCAAATGGTACCAGCAGCACCGCCACGCCCAGCGCGTCGGCGAGCAGCACGACCAAAAGCAGCACCACGAGCGTGACGAGCACGACCGAGACCAGCAACACCGCTACGCCCAGCACGTCGGCGAGCAGTACGACCGAGAGCAGCACCGCGAGGATGACGAGCACGACCGGCACTAGCACTACCACTACGCCCAGCACGACGGCGAGCGGTACGGCCGAGAGCAGCACCACGACTGCGACGAGCACAACCCCTACCAGCAGCACCATTACGCCCAGCACGTCGGCGAGCAGTACGACCGAGAGCAGCGCCACGAGGGCGACGAGCACGACCGAGACCAGCAGCACCACTACGCCCAGCACGTCGGCGAGCAGTACGCCCGAAAACAGGACCACGAGGGTGACGAGTACGACCGAGACCAGCAGCGCCACTACGTCCATCGGGTCGGCCAGCAGTACGACCGAGAGCAGCGCCACGAGGGTGACGAGCACGAGCGGCACCAGCAGCACCACCACGCCCAGCACGCCGGCGAGCACGAGGCTTCGCAGCGACCCGCAGCACCAGACCAAGGTCAGCGCAGTGGAGTGCCCCGCCGCTCCTGATGGGCACCGAGTCTCGCAGGCGGAGTTGTTCTACCTCTTCCACGTGCGGTCCTGCGCAGCACAGGCCTCGGGTGCACGGGGCTCGACATCAAGCCCAGGCTGCATGCCAGACGTGCACGCTCCATGGCCACAGGCCCCGGGCGGCGCCGAGCGGATGTTGGAAGGCGTCCACTGGGCTCTCACATATACCCCCTCAGCGCTGGGGCTCATCGCTTCCTGGGGGCCGCTCCTCACAGGAGGCGTGTCAGTCGCAGTGGTAACCCAGAACTGCGTGGCCCCGATCATCCCGAGGCCGCTGCGCCCTGTCTTGGTGATCGCGGCGGCGTGCCTCAGTGCCACGCCACTGGAAGTCCTGAGCTACGGGGCCTGGGTGCACGGCGGGCCTGGCCAGATCACCGTGGCGTGCGCCTGCGCGGTGGCCTTGGGGGCCGACTTCCACGTTCACCGCCCCTTGTGCCGGGCCCTCACATTGGGCGCCACGTGGCTCCTGAGCCCGGGGGCTTACACCCCGCTGACGCCATTGGTGGCGCTCGGCCACGTCGTGCTCACAGCTCGTGCGCTCACTTCACCAGCGTTCCCGGCTGCCGACCTGCCGCCAGGCCAGCCGCCAGAACAGGGCGGCCCGCCGCCGCCGCCAGACCCACACCCGCAGCCCCGAGGCCGGGACGCCCTGGTGACGACGTGGGCGGTGGACACCATGCGCTCCCGCCGGGGCTGCCTCTACCGAGCGAGCCTGTGCCGGGGCCCCATAGAGAAGGGCGAGCTCCGAGCTTTCAGCCCAGCGCTGGCTAACCCTCAGTTCTTCCACCTGCGGTGCATCGAAGGGGGCTTGGGGCCCTACGGGCAGGTGCAGGGCACAGCGGCGCTGACGCCCGAACAAAAGGACGAGACGCGGGACTGGTGCGACCGGCCCGGAAGGCCCTCCAGAGCAGAGTACTTGGCGGACGTCCGCCGGGCAAAGAGGGCGAGAATGGACCCCGGGCAACAGGCCCAGGCGGCAGCGCTGGGAGTTCCACTCCTTGGCCCGGACGACGGCGACCCGGGGAGGCCGCCAGAGGAGGAGGAAGAGGGCGAACGCCAGCAGCCTCGGAAACTGGCCTGGTGGGACCAGGTGTCGTACGACGACTTGAAGGACTCCGTGGCGACAGTGAGCGACGTCCCCCACGACGCGGCTGCGGCCTTTGCCCAGCTTCGGGGGCAGGCGGCGACGGCGATTCTTCGAGCCTTGGAGCGCGGGGACGCCACGGCCCAACGGAGGGCGGAAAAGCTGTTCACGTTCTTTGACAGGACGGTCCTGTTCAAGCCGGCGAAGACACGCGGCGGCCGGAAGGCAGGAACCAGCGGGGGGTGGTCCAGCATACTCACCCGCCGAATCCGCATGGCAGAGGCGGGAGACTGGGCCGGGCTCTCTAGAGAGGCGCTCACGGCGGGGTGCGGAGCGCCGCGGCGAGCGAGTCGGCCGCCCGCGCCAGCCGCTGACGCGAAAGCCGTGGAGAAGCTCGTGGGTGAGCACTTGATCAGCAAGGCCATGGTTCGCACGAGCAGCCCCGCAACGCTGGCCACGGGCGCCGGGGTCCATGAGGGACTCCAAAACTTGTTCCCCCCCGCGGGCGCGCTAGCTGACCCAGGCGCGGCCCCGAACCTGCCAGACCAAGAAACCACGGACGACCTGGCTGCTGCCGTGAAAACGAGCCTGGCCAAAAGCCCGCGGCGGTCGGGGGCAGGACCGAACGGGGGCAGATTCGAGCACTGGCGGACCCTCCTCGCCGACAGCGCGGCGCTCGACGCAGTGGCCAAAGTCACGGTTCTCTTCTTGCACGGCTGCCTGAGTGCAGAAGCCACCCGGGCCAACCTCGGAGCGCGGCTGGTGGCTTTTCGGAAGCGGAACGGCGGCCTGCGACCGATCGCGTGCGGGGGCGTGCTGAGACGACTAGCGGCCAAGGCAGCCTGCGAAGTGTACAAGGAGGAGATACGTCAGGCCTGCGGCCCGCATCAATACGCGGTGGGGAAGTCAGCCGGGTGTGAAGTCATGCACAAGTGCATCTCCGCCCTCTCCGAGGCACACCCGCGCGGCGTGGTCTTAGCTTTCGACTGCTCCAACGCCTACAACAGCCTCCCGCGGGCCCGAATCTTTTCCGGACTCCGGGCCAGGGCGCCCGGCCTCCTTCGCGCCGCGCACTCCTGGCTGGGGACCGCCACTACGCACCTCTACTGGGACGACGCCAACGAAGCTCGGCCGGTGGCGGCCGCAACAGGCGTGGACCAAGGCTGCCCGCTCTCACCGGCGTTCTTCGCCATTGCAGTGGCGGACTGTTTGGACGAGATCTCCCAGGGCCTCCAACACCTCTCCACCGCCTGCCGCGTGTTCTCCTACCTAGACGACATCATGGTGTTTGCGCCCCCGGAGCACGCAGCAGGAGCGAAACAACTCGTTGTCGGCGCCCTCACCAACCACGGCCTGACGGTCAACGAGAGCAAAACCCAGGCATGGTCAGCGGGCCGAACAAGTGGCCTCCCAGACGCTGTCCGTGCACACAGAGTCGACCACCTAAAGTGCTTGGGAAACACGGCGCCTTGGCTCGACCAACAGGAGAACCGGGTTCTGGTTCACGCAGGGGAAGACGGCGCGGCGGCAGTGCAACAGGCGCAGGCCTTCACCCAGAGACTCCGGGACCTCCGAGAGGCTGGGCTCTCCGCCAAGGCCTACCTCACCTTGCTGCGGACCTTCGCCCAAGGATGCGTCACCCACCACCTGCGAGCCAATCTGCAGAGCAACTGGGTGGAGCAGCTCGACGCGGTGGTGTTTTCGGCCCTAGAACACCTCCTGCGCGGGAGCCACTTGGACGAGCTTCAGAGGCTGCAGGCCACCATGCGCCTCGCAGACGGAGGGTGCGCCATTCCTTCCGCTGCCCAGACCGCACCGGCAGCCTACGCCGCGAGCTGGGCGCTCTGCCTCCACGACGTGGCAAAGTGCCTGGACGTGAGCACGCTGGAGGGGTTCCGGACGCGGTTCCCGCGGACCCTCCAAGCGCTCGCCCAAGCCGAGCAAGCGCTACAAGCCTCGGGGGCGACAGCTGGACAGCCCATCGACTGGGCCCGCAGTCTTCAGGAACCCCACGCTAAGCTCCAGGGCGTGTGGAGCAAGGCAGCCTCCGGGAAAAACCGAGAACGACTGCTGCGGGAGCTCCCTGAAAACGACCGGCTGGCACTCCGGGAGTGCGGCGGCGTAGGCGCAGGGGCTTTTCTCCAACCTCGACAACCAGGGGACCCTCTGCAGCCAGACGACCACTTCGAGGTGAACCTCATGTGCCGGCTGCGAGCACCAGTCTGCCCCGCTGGTTCGCGCTGCCAACACCGACGACAAGACGGCACGCTGTGCGGAGAGCCCCTCGACCCACACGGGTTTCATGCCAAGTCATGCGAGGTGGGCCAATCCCGCACCGCCCGGCACGACCGCCTCCGGGACCGACATGCATCCATGCATAAGGAAATTACGGGTCATGCTGCTCCGACGGAACAACACGTGCCAGCGTGGGATCGCCGTCATCCCCACACCGGGGTCCTTCAGGAAGCAAAGTTGGACATCCGGACACACGACCCCAGCACCGGTCGACCCATCTTTGTCGACTGGGCGGTGACCTGCGTACACTCCACCTACGCCCCACGCAGGCACGCCCGAGCCGAACGAGACGGACTCGCAGCAGCCCAGATGGTCGACGACAAACGGGGCCGGTACCCCCCCCGGGAGGGCCTAGACCTCGTCCCGATGGTCTTCGAGACCGGGGGGCGGCCGTCTGACGAGGCAGTAAGCTTCGTTCGGAGCTACGGCGCCTCTCTTGAGGATGCCGACCGGTCCGAGCTCTTGAGCCGGATCTGGCGGGACATCTCACGCACCCTACAACAAGGGAGTGCTGAGATGATCCTGAGCGCCCTGGGGAGGTAGGCGCTGACCACTATCACCACCACGGGACCAACCACCAGCACGACCACTACCAGCCCGTCCGACTCTCAGGACCACCGCCGCCCGTACGGCCACCACAGCCACCAGCTGACTGACTACCAAAGTCACCACCACCAGCACGACCACCACGACCTCCAGCACCACCAGCAAACCGACCACACCTCCCAGCCACCACGACCACCACCATCACGACCACCACGACGATTACCACCAGCACGACCACCACGACCACCACCAGCTTGACCACCACCACCACCACGCCGACGGGCACCGCCGCCCCCCGTCCCCCGTTCCCTTCCTCGTCCCTCCCCGTCCCCTGCTGGGCCGCCCTTGCCAGTGCGCCTCCTGCGCGGCCTCCTCCTCCCCCTCCTCCCTGCCTCCTCCTCCTCTTTCCAGAGGGCGCCAGCGAATTAACCTGCCTTTCGGTTAGTCCCCGCCGGTCTTTCCGGCATCGCCGTCGGTCCCCCTGGGGCGCAGGGGGTGCCGGTCCCACTCGGGAGCCGGCGGCGCGGGAAGGGAGGGAGGGAGGGAAGGAGGGAGGAGGGAGGAGGGAGGAGGGAGGAGGGAGGAGGGAGGGAGGAGGGAGTAGGGAGGAGGGAGGAGGAGGCAGGAGGGAGGGAGGCAGGAGGGAGGGAGGAGAGGGAGGAGTGAGGAGGTAAGGTGGGAACAGGGAAACGGTGGGGTGGGTGGGTGGTGGAGGGGGCGGGGGGGAGGAGGAAGGGAGGGAGGGAAGGGTGGGTGGAGGGAGGGAGGGGAGGGAGGGAGGGAAGGAGGGAGGAACGGACGGAGGGAGGGGGGAGGAAGGGAATGAGGGAGGGAGGGCAGGGAGGGAGGGGAGGGAGGGAGGAGAGGGGAGGGAGGCAAACGATGTGCGCTCGCGTCCTATCTGACGCCCCACCTCTCCCTCCCATCTCTTACCATGGCGTAGACCTCATTTCTATTCGCGCAAGCGGATGTCGTAGCATGGCATAGCATTGCATGGCATAGCCTGGTGTCGAAGATCAACGCGTAGACTGACACAGCATGGCGTGGCGACGCCCGAAAGTTGAGGGGTTTCGGCGACACAAGAATCAACGACTCGACACCGAATGTGTAATCAGTTCCGTTGGTTTGGTCATGTTTTTTTGTTTTGTTTTGTTGGGCGGTGGGGGAGTAATGACGCCAGCGCTGCAGCGGGAGAGACGGACGCTGGAAATAATGACGCCAGCGCCGCCGCGGGAGCACAAGCCGGAACGAGCGAGAGCGCGGGAATGAGGCCAGCGCTGCAGTGGGAGTGCAATTCGGAACGAGCGGTAGCCCGAACATGAGGCCAGCGCTTCAGCGAGAGCAGCATTTTGAAAACAAAACTCAGCGCAGAAGCTCTGGCATGAGGCCGCGTAGTCTGACATATCATGGCATGGCGACGCCCCGGGGGGCCCCCGCGGCCCCAGCAATCAACGAGTCGACACCGCATGTGCAGTCACCTCCGATTGTCTATTCGGGGGGGTCTTTTCCAGATGTTGGGGCCCAGTTGGAAGAACCGAAACAAACCATGCCGTGGCAGGGCGCTGGCAGTAAGGACGCCAGCGCTGCAGCTGGAGCACGAGTCTGAACGAGCGGAAGCGCGTAAATGAGGCCAGCGCTGCAGCGGGAGCGCGATTCGGAACGAGCTGTAGCTCGAAAATGGGGCCAGCGCTTCGGCGAGAGGGGCACTTTGAAAATGAAAGAAAACCATGCGAGAACCCATCTCCCAGGAACCCTGTGTGTAGACAACCATTGCGCGGAGGGGGGCCGAATCTTCCCCCGACGCCACCCGGGGAGAGGAGAGCAGTATCCATATTCTGTAAGGGCGAGGGGGGGAGGATGGATGGGAGAGGGGGGGGAGGGGAAGGGGACGGGAAGGGCAGGGGAGGGGAGGGGGAGGGGAATGGAAGGGAGGGGAGGGGGGAAGGGGAGGGTGGGAGGGGAGGGGGGGGGTAGGAAAGAGGGAGAGAGAGAGAGAGAGAGAGAGAGAGAAAATGAGAGAGAGAGAGAGAGGAGAGAGAAGAGAGAGAAGAGAGAAAGAGAGAGAGAGAGAGAGGAGGAGGGAGAGGAGGGAGGGGGGGGAGGGGGAGGAGGGAGGGAGGAGGAGGGAGGGAGGGAGGGAGGAGGGGAGGGGAGAGCAGGTGAGGGGAGGGGGGGTGGAGGGAAGGCACGGGAGCAGGAGGGGGGGGGGGAGCGGAGGGGAGGGGAAGGGAGGGGAGGAAGGGAGGGAGGCAGGGAAGGATATTTGTTCCTGTTGTGTCGGTTCTATACTATTCGCCCTGTGCCAGCAAGTGCGCGTGCTCTTGACAGGGGGCTTTCTCTGGCGGACGGCGCGCTACAGATCGGCGTTGTGCTTGCGACCTGCGTCGAACACGACGTCCAGGACACCCGCCGTCCCCCGCACGTGCACTAGGAGAGAGCGTGGGCGTGCAGATCTGTAGGCTAGAGTTCCTCGGACAACTGTCGGCGAGAGCTTCGCCGACAAACGCTTTCATTGACCACCGAGCTTTTTTGTCGGGCAAATAAAATTGTGGCAGCGTGTTTGCGGCGACGCGTCGTGGACCGCCTGCTCAATTCATGGTACCCGCCCGCTCGGCACGGAAGTTGCTGGCACCCTCCCTGTCGGAAAGAGCCGCCAGCAGCCCAGCAGCTAGGACATTTTGGCCGCCTGCGCGGTGTCGCGCGCTGTCCTTGGGAGTTCAGCGAAACACACACACACGGGAACCCTGGTTGCGCGCAGCGGCGTTGGAGGCGTGAGCGGTCCAACCCTTCGGGGACGTCGGGGCCTGTCGCGCTCTGCGGGCCCGGCGTTCCCACCTCGTGAGGTCGGCTGGGCTGCCCACTGTTCCTGGGGTCCTGCCAGACGCTCTGCGCCCAGTCCTGCTTGTGCCAAGGGCTCCCTCGAGGGCGCGAAGTTATTCGCGCTTCGCGCTTCGCGGTCCTCGTTCCTTCTCCCCCCTCCTCCTCGTCCTCCTTTTCTCCCTTTGGGAGGGCGGCGCGAGAGCGCGAAGTTATTCGCGCTTCGCGCTTCGCGCAGCGCGAAGCGCGAAGTTGGGAGCCCTAGGTTCCTGGGGTCCTGCCAGACTCTCTGCGCCCCGTCCTGCTCGTGCGCAACAGGTCCGCGCGCCTCGCCCGTCCCGCGCTCGCTTGCTCGTGCGGCCGAGCGCCCGGCGCGCTCTCTCTCCAGCGGCGGGGCCTGCACGGGTGGGCAAAGGTGGACGCGCTGTCGCGGGGCACGCCGCTCTTGTCCCCGGAGGCGAGCCCCGACCACGGCACGCCACGGCGGGGTCAGATGAAACAGGTGATGAGAACGAGACCGCCGTGTACGCCATGATACAGGCTTCGCTCCGCGAGCTTGCCTCGGTCGGCTACGACACGCTGGGCGCTCGTTTCGCAGGTTGGCCAGCAGCAAGGCCCTGGTGACCACCAGGTCCAACGCGGCCTGCGCATCTGGCCGGCCGTGCGTGGCCAAGCAGCGCCAGAAGCCAAAACAGCCACCCCTGGGTGCCATAAAGTCGCCGCGTGGCGCCACGCAGAGGAAGCAGGCGCCCACAGTTCATTGGCGGTAGTGGGTTTCTCACACCACTGACAAGCTGGCGCGTCCTTATACCTAAAAAACAAAATGCTTTCCTGGAGCCTCGGGCGGTCTTTGTCGCAAGCTCTTCTCTGCCAGGTCCCACACCTGGGGGCCGCGGGACGCGAGCATTTCGCGCACCATCGCCTGGGCAACCGGGGACTTCGCCTGGCGGAGGCGCCTGTATAGCAAGGAAAAAACGCAATTGCTGCGCACCCTCTTCCAGTGCTCTCGGCAAAGTTTCTGTGACTGTCTCGCCGGTGTTGCGCCGAA
Organism: Prorocentrum cordatum; assembly: GCA_963575745.1. Taxonomy (NCBI): domain Eukaryota; class Dinophyceae; order Prorocentrales; family Prorocentraceae; genus Prorocentrum; species Prorocentrum cordatum. The sequence goes on along the minus strand of CAUYUJ010010330.1, from coordinate 3,013 downwards.
CTGCAGCTGCAGGTTGGGGCAGCGGACAGAGCGGGGCGATGGCCAGACGCAGGCGCATTACTTTATATATTTGCGTGCCTTCCCCTACTTGCGCGTTCATGTCCCCCGCCACTTCCCAGCGAGTCGGTATCGAGCGCACAGCGGCCTGAGTTGCAAGAAACGAGCCCCTCGCACCCACCAGCATGCCACAACAAGTCGTCGGCGGCTTAGTTGTCCTCCTGCGTGGAGGACCCCGGCCCCCCCCAAAAAAGTGGAGGCGACCACGAGGGAGTGAGAGAGGTAGAGGGAAAGTGTGATTTGCACGGGCGTCGTACGGCAGCACGCGCGCCAGGGCGTTCGAGCGATTTCGACACGCGCGGGAGAGGCACTTTGGCTAGCACGTAAGAAAACATGGTGGACAACTTCTGGTTCGCACAAGCAGTTGCCCGAGCAATTACACCGGGGTTTGTGAAGGGTTCAGGGCGCCGTAGCGCAAGGCTCAAGCCTCAATGCTCGCGGCTGGCGCGCGCGATG
>CAUYUJ010010329.1:27500-29058 GCA_963575745.1 Prorocentrum cordatum | reverse complement strand
GGTGGTGGTGGTGGTGGTGGTGTGTGTGCGTGTGTGCGCGTGTGCTGTGGCATGGCACGGGAAATGACGCCAGCGCTGCAGCGGGAGCACGAGTCGAAACGGGCGGAAGCGCGGAAATGAGGCCAGCGCTGCAGCGGGAACACGATTCGGAACGAGCGGAAGCACGGAAATGATGCCAGCGCTGCAGCGGGAGCACGATTCGGAACGAGCGGGGCCCGAAAATGAGGCCGGCGCCTCAGCGAGAGCAGCATTTTGAACAAAAATGCAGGCGAAAACCCAACTCCCGGGAATCTTGTGTGTAAAAAAGCAGGACGCGGGGGGGGTCGGCTACTTTCAGGCCGCCTTCGGGGGAAGAGGGAGAGTAGTATTCATATTGAGTAATTGTGAAAACAGAGTGACGAAGGGACGGAGCGACGGAGTTACGGGGGGAGGGAGGCAGGGAGGGAGGAGGAGAGGAGAAGGAGGAGGAGGAGGAGGAGGAGGAGGAACCAGGAGCAGGAGCCTCGCCCCGTCGGCCCATGCTTAGCGACTTTGGCTGGCCAGCCTCGTTCGAAAAACTCTCACAAGGGCCTCCAAGGCCCTAGCATCCTTTCCGCGCATCCTTATGATCCGGGTTGACTGTAGGGCTATTCGCGGCTGCCTGGGCAGCTCGCAGAAGCCTCGGGAGCACCGACCATCTCTTTGCAGCCTGAGCACTCTTGCGCAGGGCCCAGCGGCGGCTCGGTGGCGTCGGCGACCACTCCCGGAGGAGAGACTCTCTGGCCCCAGACTTCTGGGAGAAGCCTGCCGAACTGGGGCTGAAACGGCTAAGTACTTGTACATGTTCTTGGCCGTCACATGTGGAGACAGCTCCCGCACCGCATGCGGTTTGGCGATCGCGTCCCCCAGCCATGCTCGATTATATGCCCTTGTGGTGCCCCCCCTGCCTCGAAGTTGAGGCTCCTCCTCCCCATTCTCGCCGAGCGCGTTCCACTACTCGCCGCGATGCACGTAATATATATATATATATATATATATATATATATATAGTAAATCCCCCACGGCGGATCCAGGCCATTGGCGAGTAGCGACTTTGCGAGCAGCGGGACGCGCTTGTCTGCACGCGGCCTGGGCCACCAGCCACCTGGTTCAGGGAAGCAGGGCCCCGGTGAACATCAAGGTGTCAGGATGATCATCGGGTGGGACGGGTGGCGTGCCGCCTCTAATATTAAGTCGGTCGTGTCCCTCTACAGGAGGAATAATCAAGAATAGTCAGACAATAGTCGGGGAACGATTTTTTTTATAGCATTTTTGAAACATGTTTGAGCGTTCTGGGGGTATGTCTAGTTCTTCGTCCACAATCCGCCTGTAGGGGGACAGGCCCGACCTAACTCTGCAGTCAACCCGCATAGTAAGGATGGGCAACCTTCCCAATGGTACCCTTGCATCCTTACCTCCTCGGTCCATCCGTGGACACTTTCGTTGGCCGCGCCCCGCTCGAAACGCCTCGAAATGGGCGTCCCAGGCCCTTGCATCCCTATCGCGCCTCCTTACTATCCGGGTTGACTGTAATATAACG
>CAUYUJ010010329.1:17500-22500 GCA_963575745.1 Prorocentrum cordatum | reverse complement strand
TCATCGACGCTGCTCGGCGCGAACCGGCGCCAGAGACACACTTGCGAGGGTATGCAGTGGAGGCCCATGCCAAGAAACACCCTGCTGGCCACTGGGCTCCAGGGTTTCTTGGGTTTCGATGGTTTTGGGGTGGCAGGCGTGACGTTCCCACACCGAAAATCAGTGGACGTCCTGGGGTCTCAGGGTTGGGTTTCTTGTGGAAGGCTTCCTGCGGACTGGCCCCCGCAGCACAAGGCGTTTCGATGGTTTTGGGGTAGCAGGCGTGACGTTCCCACACCGAAAATCAATGGACGTCCTGGGGTCTCAGGGTTGGGTTTCTTGTAGAAGGTTTCCTGCGGACTGGCCCCCGCAGCACAGGGCTCCCAGGACTTGATGGAAAGCCAAAAAGCCGACCCCGCGGAGCGGGTCTCCAGAGAGAGTCCCGCGGCGGGGCGCTCTCCCCTCCCCCCTGGCTCCGACAGCGCTGGGGCCCCCTGGCGGCGCCTCCGGCGCCGCCCCTGGCCTTGGCATCGCTCGGACGTGTGCATTTTTTTCCTCGGCGGGGACCATCGAGGAGCATGCTTAATCATTTGGCGAAAAAGCCACGCACGAGACCGAACAAAAACACAGGGAATGGACGTCCGAGCGATGGCGAGTGGCGCGCTCCGCGCGCCCGGGGGGGGGGGGTCGAGCGCCGATCCGAGAAATCCCCGCGGACCTCCGAGTTTTATGTTTATGTCATTGCTCGTTCCCCTTAGTCTTGTACCCATCGTGATTCAGTCTCTGGCGTCGGCCAGAGTCGATAAGCGCCTGGGAGTCGATGCGACAGCGCCGAGTTAGCGACGGCTAGCGCCGATTAGCGTCGATTTAGCACCGACCAGCGTCGATTCGCGAGAGTCGGCAATATGCTATGGAAGGCCCCCACGAGTTGCCGCAGAACGCTCTGGACTCCAAACAGCCATCCTGGACCGCCCCCCCCCGCTCCTTGCCGGCTCGACTGCGCCAGTCCCGGGGCTCCAACACTCGGCGGCGCGCCAGGGGGGTGAAGGGGGGAAGGGGGGCGGCGGGCTTTCTCGGAGGGCTCGGGCGGCCTCCTGCCTTACCGAGGAGCGTTCCTGGCCCCCTCGGCCTCCAAAGCCGGGTGCTCGTTGGCGGGAGGGGGGGGGGCAAGAAAATGTGGGTCGTCGAGCGCGCTCCACCATTTCGCAAAGTGCCTGCTCGCAAGCGTCCGAAAAAACACATGTCTGCGTCGACGTCATTGATCGTCGGAATTCCCCGCGGCGGATCCGGGCCACTTGCGACTAGCTGCTCTGCGAATAGTGGAGCGCGCTCGTCCAGTGGGGTGGCGAAGCGTGCGCCTCTGCTGCACGTTTCGGGCCCACGGTGGCGGTTCGTGGGGGCCGTTCGGGGTCCCTTGGGGCTCACCTTCCTGCGATCCTCGACCCCCCCCCCCCACGTTTGTCCCTTGCCCCTGAGATCCGACGCTGCGGGGAACCCGCGGCATCGCAGACAGTCACGACCAGAGCCTTGGGAAGCTCCCCCCCGGGTCCTTCCAGAGTTCTTCCGCAGGCCTCTCCGCGCCCTTCTGCAACCACCCACCAAACCACCCCAACCCAACCCGAATGTCCAAATGTATCCTCGATTTCCAGTGGGGGGGGGTCGGGGAACGTTGGAAAAACACATGGAACCCGTACCCCACCCCAACCCGAAATTCGGGTCAAATTCGGGTCTTCGGGTTGGGTTGGGGTGGTCTGGTAGGTAGTCCTTCCGGCGCCCTGCTCTCCGGGTTTTGGGGACTCCACAAGGGCAGCATCGCAGACGACCACGACCAGAGCCCTGGGCCTCGCCTTTTTTGCGGCGCTTTTTTTTCTCGGGCCCGAGATCGACCTGCGCTGGCTCCGCGGGGCCCGATGCTGGGCGAGCAGGCCCGGCGTGCAGCAGCTTGCGGGCCGCACACGTGTCCACAGCCACTGCGGCTTGGGGTTTCGAGTCCCCTTCCCCAGAAGACCAGAGGCCCAGTGGATGTGGATAGAAAGTGCTGACCCCTGTACAGAGGCCAGACTTTTGATGTCCATGTCCACTGCGCCTCGGCCTGTTGGCGCCCCTTCCCAGAGAGTCCAAGATGGTTGAGGATGCCTCGTGTGGGCTGGGGCCTCTTTGGGACCTCTTGGAGCTGTCTTGGGGCCTCTCTCGGGGGGGGCTCCAGGGAGGCTGGCGCCTTCGGCGGCCATCTCGGGGGTCTCTCTCTCGGCCGCCTCGGGGCTCTGCTTGGGCCCTTTGGAGGGCCGCCCTGGGGGTCTGCACAGCCGTCGCGCCCGGATCTCGGGGGCCGTCCGCCCGAGAACAGCGGCTTCCTCAAGGGCTCCCACGAGGGCGCGAAGTTATTCGCGCTTCGCGCTTCGCGGTCCTCGTTCCTTCTCCCCCTCCTCCTCGTCCTCCTTTTCTCCCTTTGGGGGGGCGGCGCGAGGGCGCGAAGTTATTCTCGCTTCGCGCTTCGCGGAGCGCGAAGCGCGAAGTTGGGAGCCCTAGCTTCCTGGGCTGCCCGAAGGGGGCCGCCCAGGGGCAGCGCCCCGCCCCGCGCGCCGAGGCGCCATCAAGAGCGAGTTCGACGGCGACCTCCTGCAGCTTGCCGCGGCGACGCCCGGGGGGGGATGCTTGTCGTCACTGTCCTCGTCCTCGTCCTCCTCCTCCTCCTCCTCCTCCTCCTCCTCCTCCTCGTCCTCCTCCTCCTCCTCCTCCTCCTCCGCCTCCTCCTCCTCCTCCTCCTCCTCCCCCCTCTCCTCCTCCTCCTCCTCCCTCCTCCTCCTCCTCCTCCTCCTCCTCCTCCTCCTCCTCCTCCTCCTCCTGCTCCTCCTCCTCCTCCTCCTCGGGTCGCCTACGGCCCCGGGGGACACCGTGGGGCCGCTGAACCGCGGGCCGTCATGAGGGCCGTTGCCCTCCGGTGCTTGCGTGGGGTTCTCTGCAGGCTGGGCGCACCCTGCCCTGCGCCCCTGCGCGGCACCTGGCGAGCCCGGAAATCTGCCTGGAAGCGCCTTGAGCGCTGTGGCATCGGGAAGCGCAATCATGTCATGGCGCCAACATCGCAGAGCGGATTTCGTTCGACAAACAAAAGGATGGGCCCGGAGTGTCCTGGAGAATTCCGTTCCGGGCTTCGAGGTGAGGCTCGTGCGGGTTTTTTTGGCCAGGAATGGAGGCGAAAAGAAATCCGCGCGAGATTCACTTCGTTCTTCACTGGCCTTTTTTCGGGGTCTTGCGCTGGCAGAAAGCCACGCAAAAATCCGCTGCAGCACGTCTGCAAGGTCGGTACGGCGAGGCTTCGCTGCCCCGGGCTCCCAGTGCGGATCTCTCTGGGCCTCCTTCATGGAGTCGGAGTAGATGGGGTCGGAGGATCGCGCCGCAGCGCCGATGCATCGACGATGCGGCTCGAGGTGGAGCCTGTGTTTCCCCACGCCGATGTCGCCGATGCATCGCCGACGTCGACGATGCATCGCCAGTGCGTCGCCGATGCATCGCCGATGCGTTGCCGACGTATCGGCGATGCGGCGCGATCCTCCGACCCCATTTCTCGGACCCCACCTAGGAGGCTTCTAATCTCGAAGAACAGCCAGCGGCACACAGTGGAGGTCCATGCTAAGGAGCACCCTGCTGGCCTCAGCGTGCCCTGGGTTTCTTGGGTTTCAATGGTTCTGCGATGGAAAACGCGACGTTCCCAGGGCAAAAATGAGTGGACCGTCCTGGGGTCTCAGGGTCGGGCCCCTACTGTTAAGTCGGGTCTGTCCCTCTACAGGAGGGATATTCAAAAATAGTGAAAAATAGTCAGGAGACTATTTTTGATTATTTTGTGACTATTTGGGGGCATTCTCTAAGTACTTGCAATTTTTAGCCTAAAATCCGTCTGTAGGGGGACACGCCCGACTTAACCCTACTGTGAACATTAACTTTCGGCGCTCCGCCCGGATTTCTTGGATCGGCGCCTGGGCCCCCCTGACGGCGCTTCCGGCGCCGCCCCTGGCGCGCTGCGCGTGCCAGGGAGGGGGGTCCAGCGCAGACCCACGAAATCCACGCGGACAATCAACCGTTTGCGTTCATGCCGTTTTTTGTTTCTCTTGGATCGGAAGGCCTCCGTTCGGGCGTTGCTGAACGGGGGGTCCGCAATGTTTTTGTTGCCCACCGCCGCTGCAGCGAATGTCCCCCAGAAAAAACCGGAGACGATACATGGCAGACTGCGCCACAATCGAACGGCCCCCTTCGGTGGGCCGCCGGGAACAAGGGCCGAGTGTCGCTCCGCCGCAGGGGGCGCTCGGGGTGGCCCCAACCTGGGAATGCGAAAGAGGGTGGCTGCAGGGTCGACCAAAAAGCTCAAGTCGATTCCAATTACATCTCATTTGTCAGAGAGAGGTGGCAGGAGAAGGAGGAGCAGGAAAGGGGAACGACAAGGGAGGGCGGAACGAGGTGGGCAGGAAGGATAAGGATGAGGGAGAGCGGGGGCAAGAAGCAAGCGTCGGAATCAGCCTGGCGAAGGACCCAACCATACGCAGTTGTGAATACAGTCGGTGTTAGTATCGCCTTCGGTGGATCTCCTGATGGGGCCACGAAGCGCGTGAAGAGTGTGCCGAAATGGGGCAGGGCGGAGCTCCCAACAGTATGGGGCCACGAAACGTGTGTGGTGTGTGTGCCAAAATGGGGCTGCGCCGACATGCGGACCGCGCCACTGGGACCTTAGATACAGCTCCCTATAGGCCACGAAGCGTGTGAGGGGTGTGCCAAAATGGGGCGGCGCCGCCATGCGAACTGCGCCACTGGGACCTTCAGTAGAGCTCCCTATGGGGCCACGACACGTGTGAGGGGTGTGCCAAAATGGGGCGGCGCTGCCGTAGGGACTGCGCCACTGGGACCTTAGGTAGAGCTCCCTATGGGACCAACAAAACGAGTCAGGGGTGTGCCAAAATGGAGCGGCGCCGCCTTGCGGACTGCGCCACTGGGACCTTAGGTAGGGCCCTATGGAGCCACGAAGCGTGCGA
>CAUYUJ010010329.1:0-12500 GCA_963575745.1 Prorocentrum cordatum | reverse complement strand
AGGAGAGGAGAGGAGGAGGAGGAGGAGGAGGGAGGAGGAGGGGGAGGTGAAAAGGAGCGGGTGCGAAGTGACTGGTACTGCAAGGACTGTACGGTCAAATGGGGCTCTCAGAAAGGCAAGCGCGTGTGCAACCTGGGCATTCATCTTCATTGTAAGCAGTGTCAGATGCACAAGCGCAGCGTCTTCGGTGGCAACAAAGAAAGCGGGAGCCCCTGCAAGCACTCTGCAGCTATTGCAGTTCCGACCACTCCCTGGGAGACGAAGCGAGTCATTCAGCAGCTGGAGGCAGACATCACCGAGTTGCGGGCTCAGCTACGTGAGCGTCAGCATCCACAGCAGTCCAGTCCTGTGCAAGTTGAACCCACAGTGGAGGTCGTCAACCATGATGAAGATTCCTTGGACAAGCAGCTCGCACAGTTGGACACAAAGTTGCAGAAGCTCCCTGAGGCGCTGGTCAAAGAGATCCCTGAGTTGGCAAGTACCAGAAAGGAGCTTGTGGCACAACGGGACAAACTTCAGCTGGAACGACGCGAACGTAAGCCTGTTGGTGTGCAGATCAATGAGGTCAATCGCAAGCTCCACCAGCTGGACCAGAAGATTCAAAAAGCAGAGGCCGCCTCAGAGCAGCGGCAGAAGGAACTCAAGCAGCTTCAGGAGGCACTCGAGGAGGACCAGACGAACTTGGCCACCCTTCGTCAACAACAGGCTACACTTGAAGGCCAGCGAGCGCAACTTGCTGCTACTGCTCTTCGGCCGCCCGCTCAGGCGGCAGATGGTGCTACAGTATTGGTACAGCGCGCCCTCTTCAAGATGGATACCTTGGAAGCTGTTCTCAAAAAGCATGGTGTGGAAGGTGAATTGTTGTCGAAGATTGCTCAAGAGGAGGACCTGGCGAAGCTTGTCCAACCCGAAGTGGCAGCACCCGCAGGTAACCTTCTACCTCGGCCAGTGGTCGCGGCGGCAGAAGCGTCAGCAGCCATGGCGGTGGAACCAGCGGAACCAGCAGCTGCCCTTCCTAGTCTACGTGATGCCGGTGAAGAGGCCCTTCGCAATATCTTTGTCGAGTCGGGGGTTGTCGACTCCGAGGCTGTCGCGAAGTTGGATCTTGGCAAACTACGGGCTGCAGCTAACCACATGCACAAGCGCGTATCACACTACAGCCCATATGAGTGATTGGGTATGGCTGCGTGGAGTTGGATATTGGCAATCATTCTTTGATATCACCATGACGTGTACAATTCATGATGGACAACAACAGGTGGACATTCTTGGCGATTTCTGGCAGCTATACGTGGTATCACGAGAAGAGCTGAGCGGAGCAACGTCGAGATTGGCCACACTACTTACAGCAGCAGAATCTTCTCTGGGCTTGCAGCCAGGCATGGAGGTGACAATATCAGATTCTGCTTTTGCTGCTCCCATGGCGACGGAACCCCCGTCTTCAGAGGCCCAGGACCTCAGAGAATCCAGGGACCTGGGTTGGCCTGCTCGGCCTAACGGCCACCGCGCGGCCTGCTCCCATGGGGGGCGCGCCTCGCCGCCAAAAAGGGAAAGGAACCTGGAAAAGAACGCGGCGGATCAAGGCTCAGGCAGAGCCACCTTCTGCTATGGGTCTTCCACCTCCTGAAGTTTTTGACCACGTTCGTGAACAACGGGCGCATGCTACGGACGATTACGTCACTATGCGCCAGGACCTGCAGTCTTGGGCAGCTATGTGGATGGACGACTTGGTGATCGGTCCGCGGGGCGACAACAACTGGAGGCGGTGGTGCGAACCCTTCTTGGACGAGATGTTTCGGCGAGGTGGCAATCATGGGCTACGGGCTGCTCTCTTGCGTTGGTTCCCATACCGTACACTCACCCAGATCATTGAGGAGCTATGTGCCAGAGCTTGGAGGCAGGCAGCACCTCGTCGCACGGCCTTCTTGCAGCGGCTGGCAGATATGCCACCTGTGGATAGGTGCGAGCTCGAGATGCGTCACTGGCGTGAACTTGCTGAACTTCGGGCCATGATGAGGAGATTGTTGCAAACACGGGCGCCTAACTATCATCCTGCCCCCCGCCGCCCTAACCGCGATGACGATCAGGCTGTTGATGATCTGGAAGAGGGCGAGCATGGTCAAGATCAAGCCGGCCTTCCTGAGCCAGTTCGACCGCTACATCGCGACACTCGTGACGGGTATGAGGGGCTGCGGGTGCACGGGTGGCTTACTACGGTTAATGTCACGAGCGCTGGCTCACTTATTGATTACTTGTCTCAAAAACCTGATGGCAAAGTTTTCGCGGTGCAAGAGCACCATGGCCATGGCGATCGGCTGCTGTCCATACAAAGACAAGCTCGAGACCTAGGCTACCATGGATGTTGGTCGCCAGCCTCGGTCACAGAAGCAGGCGGCACGAGAGCTGGGGTATCGGTGTTGGTGACGACTGACATCGCTGTGACTGAAGCTCCCTTTCGCGCGCAGGTGGATTTACCCGAGGATAGGTTCGTGGCGGCACACCTGCATTGGGGAGTGCCAGAAGGCATCGTCGTGATGAGCGTGTACTTATACGACGACCAGGGCCTCGACGCTGACAACATGGCCATCATTTCAGGCATTCTGAAGTATGGTGGACTGCTCAACTTCTTGGGCATGGACTGGATGGTTCTTGGTGATTGGAACTTACAACCTGAGGTCTGGGGTGATGAATGGCTGGAACAGGTGCATGGTCTTCTTCTGTTCACCGAGACTTCTACTTGTCATAAGAGTATGTCGGGCACGGTTTTTGACTACGCGCTGGTGGCCAACAACCTTAACGCGCGCATGCAGAAGCCAGAGGTGGTGCATGACTCTGCAATAGCTACACACTCGCCTGTACGATATTCGTTGTTGGCACATGATATTCCGACGTGGCGAAGGGTAATTGACGAGCCGCGGGGGTTCGGATCGGTTCCTCCTATTGGTTGTTCGCACTACCCTCGGCGTGGTGCTTGGCGTCAGGCGCGATTGGCGGTCTTGGACGCGCATGACAACGCGTCGCTGCAGGTGGCCTGGGACGAGGTGGTGCGGCAGCTCGAACAAGACTTGGCGGACAGGTGGCAGCTTCGAGGTGCCAACCATCGCAAACATCTTGGACGGGCTGGCGATGTCTCATGGAAGTGGGAAAAGGTGTCGTGGCAGCCGCCACGAAAACGTACTTATGTTTCTCAAGAGGTGAACTGTTGGCAGGTTGCAGAGCGGTGGGCATCCCACCTGGTGCGAGTACGTGTCCATCTTGGAGAGCACTGTCAGCGTCTTCAGGGTGCCCACGCTATGTGCCCAGTCTCTTCGCAGCAATGCGGGCATGTGTTTAAGATCGTCAAGGAAGCTGCGATTTTCTTAAGCAAGACTGCTGAGGCTAAGCGGATTCTTGCTGGGCTTACCGATGTGGTTAGAACGTTCTTCACTTCAGGTATCGCGGTATTCTTGCATGACGACTTCGACGGTATGGTCCAGTACATTGCTGAGCAGGCGTCCACCTTTACAAAGCAGGCCGTCACCGACAAGTACAAGGCATGGAAAGATTGGGCAGATCGTTCCTTTCTTCGGGGTGCTAGTGCTGCACATCGGTTTACTAAGGTTCAGCAGGCGCCTGAGAAGTTGAAGCCGATGGTGTATGGAAGTCCTCACGCACTCGCAGACAGGGAGATGGTCACGTGGCGCAAGGTTTGGCAACATCACGGTTATGATCTACCCGACAGGCCTGCTGATTTTTCTCCGTGGCCCAAACTGCCAGCCATCAGTGTTCCTGAACTGCGAGCGGCTTCTCTTTCTTTTCCGGAGCGCACGGCAGTGGGACAAACAGGGATCGTGCCCAGAGCGCTATGGCACGTGTCGGACGAGGGCCTGGCGGTGATCAACTTGTTGTTTTCGCGCTGTGAAGATCTTGGCTGGTGGCCTGGGGATCGCATTGTGAATGTTCTTGTTCGGTTGGCAAAACCTGACGGTGGAAGTCGCCTCATATGCCTGGTCAACACCCTACTACGGCTATGGGCACGGGTCCGATCTTCGGTGGCCAAGCGTTGGATTCGGAACGCCAAGATTCCCAACATTTGGGGTGCAGGTGGCGCTGGGAGGTCCTCGACAGCTTCGGCGGTGGATCACAATATCACAGCGGAAATGGCCTTCTACCTGGGCGAGTTGTCTGTGACAGCTCTTCTCGACGCATGGAAAGCATTCGAGTCGGTCTCGCCGTCCGCCTTATTGGATCAGTCTCGGCTTGAAGGTTTTCCTGTCTTGCTTACGTGGATGACGCTGCAGTGCCATCTACAACCCAGAACGCTCAAATGTCATGGGTCTCTCTCTGTATGGTACAGATCTGCGCAGGGTATCTTAGCAGGGTGGAGTATGTCCACAACTATGCGGCTGACGGTGCTCACAGCGAAGGCCATTCGACGACTTGCTAGAGATGATATCATACCACGAGCCTTGGTGGATGACGTGTCGGCACAGTGGGTTGGCAGTTCAATACAGCAGCTCAGTGGCTTCTGGTCGGCGCTGAAGGGTTTCATCATCGACGTCAAGGAGGTAGGGCTCATTATTCAGGCCAGCAAGTCAGGTTTCGTCGCCACGTCGGCCGCGGTTATCAAGGCATCTAAGGCGGCTTCCGATGACTGCCACACCCTGTCTAAGCCGCACATGCGGAACTTGGGGCATGAGTTGCATGGGCCAGTGGCAAGGCGCACTATTGCCAAGAAGCGGCTGGCAAGTCTCAAGCAGCGTGCTCATCGTGTAGATGCATTTCGACGGACGGTGGGTACCAAGGTTACGCGCTTGTGGAGAACGGGGCTACTGCCGTCTGTGGCTCACGGGTCGGCGGTCAGCGGCGTGTCTGACAAGGAGCTGGAGGTCATGAGGAGCGTCTCCGCCACCATGGCGGGCTACCCCAAGCGTGGAGCAAGCAGTACCCTCTACTTGGCGACTCAGCGAGACCCATGGTATGATCCCATCTTCGACGCGACGACTGGGCCGCTGTTCTATTACCACAGATTGGTGTGGGAACAGCTCGTGGGCCTGGGCAGATTAGAACGAGCCTGGCAAGCAATCAATGCCACTTCTCTCAGTTGGAGTACGGCTCGAGGCCCGATTGGCGTAGTCACGTTGTCCCTGCAAAGGGTAGGATGGCGTATGTTGTCTTCGGCGGTGGTGCAAGATGATCAGGGGTGCAGTTGGTCACTATTGCAGGTTGCCCCTCTTCTACTTCGCGATCTACTTTGAGCAGGTATTCAGCGATTTCAGATGCAACGTATCTTGGCACATCACGAACAGCGGGAGCCTGGCACGATCTTGTGGGCGCGCGGGCTACGAGCTTGCTTGGGCGGACCATCGGCCACGGTCAAAAACCCAAAAACTGCCGGTGCGCTCAGGGCTTTATGGTCTGGATCGCTGTGGACTAAAGTACGACTTGCAGCGCGCAACAAGGTCAGCGATTCACTGTGTCGTGCCTGCCAAGGCGACGATGAGACGATTGGCCATGTCTGCTTCAAGTGCGATGCGGTTAACAAGTGGCTGCTGGAAGGCGAAGACGATCATCCCGTGGCCGATGAGCTCACGTCTTTCCGCGACTCGATCTTGCAGAACGGGACCATCAATCGTCCCATCGTCAGCGACGAGTGCTTCGAGCTTAGCGTGGGGCTCCCGCAGGTACCAGGAGATTGGCAACATGCTGAACCTGACCCTCCTGTTCGGTACTGGGGTTCTTGGGCTGGGTCGCCAGAAGACTGGCCAAGCGTCGTTTTTACAGACGGCTCGGCTATTCCATCTAGCATTCCTGAATTGCGACGTTGCGGCTGGGCCTGTGTCCAAATGTCTCCTGATGGATATCCAGCTCGTGCAGTCTACGGAGGCCTGCCAGGGGTACAGCAGACTATCGGAGCGGCGGAGCGGCACTGTGTTCTACAAGCTCTACGACACTTTCCAGGAGTGAAGCTGTTGGTCACAGATCTCTCGGCGCTCGTTACTGAAGGCAACCGCTGGGACGAGTATGATGCGCTCGCTGGCGCACGACACGCGGGCATATGGAGGTCTATTCGCAACTTTGCTCAAGCACGGGAAGCTGCGCCTCCTACCTTCGGCTGGTGTCCCTCTCATCTTGACCTGGATGATGTGGCGGCTGGGGTTGCGAAGCGCGAGGCTAACTTCGATTGGGTCCTAGGCAACGCCTGGGCAGATCATTTTGCGAAGCTGGGCGCGAAGGACATCGGATATGCAGAAGGCTATTGCGACTTGTTCAAGATGGCGCTGGCTCAAGCCAAGTTGATGTCCAGGTACCCGGGATTTACGCTGTGCAGGTTGTTCCAGCAGCAGCTCTGGGAGTCTCAAGATCGTCAGGTACGACCTCCACGCGTTCAGCCACGTATCACGGTACTGGGGCACACGTTTTGGAGGTCAGATGTTCATGGTGAATGGCGGTGCAGGCAGTGTGGTGTGCGGGCTACCACTGCGGCTCACCTGGGCAATTTGTGCTGGGGCATTCGTAAGCACTGTGGAGCTTCGGAGCATCAAAGACTGCAGTGTGATATCTTTTTTGGCACTCCCAAGGGCCTTGCATACCAGCCTGTGCGGAGTGAGGCAGTGCACGAAGCCGTACAAGCTGCTGATGCCCTACATGGCGAAGCCATCTCAGAGCAGGTGGTTGTGGATTCGTCAGAGGCTCCTCAGATGGCGGCGCACACCTTTTTCGCAGGCCAAGGCCACACGTTGCAATGGGATGGTCTTGCGTGCGTTTGCGTTCGTTGTGCTGGCTCTTCAACGGACGTCACAAAGAAGGTGCTCGAGCTCAAGGAAGTTTGCCCTGGGGCGTCTAAGGATCCTGCTGTCAGGAAGGACCAGCTCAAGTGGATTTGTCGATTTGCCAAAGCGCGCTCTATCGAGTTCCACGCGTCGGTGCTGGCCCAGATGAGACTGACTGTTTTTTGTTGTGGGCGATGGTGATTGATCTCGTCTACTTCGACCTGTGGATGTTCGTGCTGTGCTCGAAATCCTGAAATCCTGGTTCGCCAGGTTCGTGTCGCCATGGTGGTGAGTCCGCTGCCCTGGGCACCAGCACGTTGGACCTGGTCGCGTGTTGGCAACAGCGTGCGGCAGCGGCTCATTGCCAGTTTTGCTGGATTCCTGTGCCGATCAGCTGGTTTGCCTGGGAGTTCAGTTTGTGGATGCGGTGTATGATCACATTTACTATTGCGGTACTGGAGGCGTCGGGCTCTATCAGGTATCAGTACTGGACCTTGAGATTTCGCCCGCTTGGCCCTTCTTTAACAGGGAGCGGGCACATCGGCGAGGGTTTGGTTATCTTCTGCGCGGTGTACTGAGGTGCCGTGTCGGTCTTGAGACCTAGCGGCGTTCGCCTGCAGCTGCAGGCGGCCGCCCATGGATGATCCATGATCCAGGAGGAGGGGGAGGAGGAGGACGAGGAGGAGGAGGAGGAGGAGGAGGAGGAACAGGAGGAGGAGGAGGAGGAGGAGGCAAGGGAGGCAACAGCATCAGGAGGAGGAGGAGGAGAGGGTAAGGGACACAACAAAAGGAGGAGGAGGAGGAGAAGAAGGAGGAAGAGGATGAGGGGCAAAATGAGGAGGAGAGGGAGGCAGGAGGAGGAGGAGGAGGAGGAGGAGGAGCAGGAGTGGAGGATGTCAGGGGTCCCAGTCTTGCCTTCGCGCGGGGGGCTCGCACTTGGCCGATGCGCGAGGGCATCGAGGGCTCTGGCTCCGAAGGCCCGGCCGTCGCACGGCTGTCTTCCATGCTCCATTCACGGCGCCAGGGCTATGTCGGGCGTGTCCCCCTACAGGGTGACCTTCGACGAAAAATGAAGAACACCCCGAACATACCCCCCAAAAGGCCCCAAAATTACCCTGTGACGTACCCAACCCATTTGTATCAATGGAAACGAGGAGTTGGCCGAAACTTGCATGGACAATCAACTTGATGTGTAAGCTACTTGGGACACGCGCCCATGGCATGATGCGCAGGAGAGGCCTCGAAAGTGGCGAACGTTTCACAGATCGCAGCCCCCCAAGGATGGCGAGGTCGAATGTGAGTCTGCGGTGAGTACCCACTGTGCTGGGCCCCCCAGCAGGCCTCGAAAGTGGCGACAGTTTCACAGATCGCAGCCCCCCAGGGACGGCGAGGTCTAATTTGAGTCCGCGGTGAGTACCCACTGTGCTGGGCCCCCCAGCAGGCCTCGAAAGTGGCGACAGTTTCACAGATCGCAGCCCCCCAGGGATGGCGATGTTTAATTTGAGTCCGCGGTGGGTACCCACTGTGCTGGGCCCCCCAGCAGGCCTCGAAGGTGGCGACAGTTTCACAGATCGCCGCCCCCCAGGGATGGCGAAGTCTAATTTGAGTCCGCGGCTGGTGCCCACTGTGCTGGGCCCCCCAACAGGCATCGAAAGTGGCGACAGTTTCACAGATCGCAGCCCCCCAGGGATGGCGGAGTCTAATATGAGTCCGCGGTGTGTACCCACTGTGCTGGCCCCCCCAGCAGGCCTCGAAAGTGGCGACAGTTTCACAGATCGCAGCCCCCCAGGGATGGCGAGGTGTAATTTGAGCCCGCGGTGTGTACCCACCGTGCTGGGCCCCCCAGCAGCCTTCGAAAGTGGCGACCGCTTCACAGATCGCAGCCCCCCAGGGATGGCGAGGTCTAATTTGAGTCCGCGGCTGGTACCCACTGTGCTGGGCCCCCCAGCAGGCCTCGAAGGTGGCGACAGTTTCACAGATCGCAGCCCCCCAGGGATGGCGAGGTTGAATCTGAGTCCCCGTACGACGTCACTCCGTGCCTCCCCCAGCAGCCCTCGAAAGTGGCGACAGTTTCACGGATCGCAGCCCCCCCCAGCGATGGCGAGGTCCAATCTGAGTCCCCGTAAGACGTTTCTGTGCTGGGCCCCCCCAGCAGCCCTTGAAAGTGGCAACAGTTTCACGGGTCGCAGCCCCCCAGCGATGGTGAGGTCTAATCTGAGTTCCCGTAAGACGTCATTGTGCTGGGCCCCCCAGCAGCCCTCGAAAGTGGCGACAGTTTCACAGATCGCAGCCCCCCAGCGATGGCGAGGTCCAACCTGAGTCCCCGTAAGACGTCACTGTGCTGGGCCCCTCAGCAGCCCTCGAAAGTGGCGACAGTTTCACGGATCGCAGCCCCACAGCGATGGCGAGGTCGAATCTGAATCCCCGTAAGACGTCATTGCTGGGCCCCCCAGCAGCCCTCGAAAGTGGCGACAGTTTCACAGATCGCAGCCCCCCAGGGATGGCGAGGTCTTATCTGAGTCCCCGTAAGACGTCATTCCGCTGCCCCCCCCAGCAGCCCTCGAAAGTGGCGACAGTTTCACAGATCGCAGCCCCCCAGCGATGGCGAGGTCCAATCTGAGTCCCCGTAAGACGTCACTGTGCTGGGCCCCCCAGCAGCCCTCGAAAGTGGCGACAGTTTCACAGATCGCAGCCCCCCGGGATGGCGAGTTTATCTGAGTCCCCGTAAACTCATTCGCTGCCCCCCCACAGCCTCGAAAGTGGCGACAGTTTAACAGATCCAGCCCCCCAGCGATGGCGAGGTCAATCTGAGTCCCCGTAAGACTCACTGTTCTGGGCCCCCGCAGCCCTCGAAAGTGGCGACAGTTCACAGATCGAGCCCCCCAGGATGGAGACTGTCATTCCGCTGCCCCCCCCAGCAGCCTTCGAAAGTGGCGACAGTTTCACAGATCGCAGCCCCCCAGCGATGGCGAGGTCCAATCTGAGTCCCCGTAAGACGTCACTGTGCCGGGCCCCCCAGCAGCCCTCGAAAGTGGCGACAGTTTCACAGATCGCAGCCCCCCAGGGATGGCGAGGTCTTATCTGAGTCCCCGTAAGACGTCACTCCGCTGGGCCCCCCAGCAGACTTCGAAAGTGGCGACAGGTTCACAGATCGCAGCCCCCCAGCGATGGCGAGGTGTAATTTGAGTCCGCGGTGTGTACCCACCGTGCTGGGCCCCCCAGCAGCCTTCGAAAGTGGCGACAGTTTCACAGATCGCAGCCCCCCAGCGATGGCGAGGTCCAATCTGAGTCCCCGTAAGACGTCACTGTGCCGGGCCCCCCAGCAGCCCTCGAAAGTGGCGACAGTTTCACAGATCGCAGCCCCCCAGGGATGGCGAGGTCTTATCTGAGTCCCCGTAAGACGTCACTCCGCTGGGCCCCCCAGCAGACTTCGAAAGTGGCGACAGGTTCACAGATCGCAGCCCCCCAGCGATGGCGAGGTCGAATCTGAGTCCCCGAAAGACGTCACAACTCCGCTGAACCCCCCAGTAGCCCTCGAGGCGACAGTTTCACAGATCGCAGCCCCCCAGGGATGGCGAGGGGCAAGCGACGTAAAAGGCAAGAGAGAAGAGGAGGACCGAAGTCGAGAGGTGAAAGGAAGCAAGAGAGAAGAGGAGGAGCGAAGAGAGGAGAAGGGATGCAAGAGAAAAGAGGAGGAGGAGAAGGGAGGAGAGGAGGGGGACGGGAAGGTATTCTAAAATAGTTACAATAGTCTGGAGACGATTTTGGTTTAAAAAACGTATTGATAATGTTGGGATTTGTTTGAGTATTTTTATTGTTTCGCCCAAACTCCGGCTGTAGGGGGGCACGCCCGACCTGAGGGAAGTCAGAGGGGGCAGGGCTTCTCAGAAGGCGGCGGGGCTGCCCGGCGCACAGGCGAAACTGGACCCACCGGTAGCGCCGGGCGTGCTTGGCAGCGTGGAGCCGACGTTTTTCGAAGTGCTCGGCGTCAAGACTGTTGGCCGCCTCCTCAGCCGCACGCAGATCCTCACGACGTCGGCCATGAACGGGTGGGAACGCAGGAGGGTGAGGGAGCAGCAGCAGGAGGAGGGGGAGGATAAAGGAGGCTGAGGAGGAATGAGGAGGGGGAGGTTGACGCAAACGTTTGAATACCACCCTCTTCGAAGTTGTACCTGGATTCCACTCTTGAGAGGGCGGGATTGTACTCTTAAGAGGGGCGTCCTGAGGCTCTGGAGCGCAATGCACAGATCCATGATCCAGCGTGCTCGTAAAACCGAGGCGGAAGGACCATACCAGAGTGCGTTAAGCGTCAGCGTCTGGAGGGAGGAGGGCGAGAAGGAGGAGGAGGAGGAGGTGGAGGAGGAGGAAGAGGAGGAGGAGTCCCGAAGAGGATCATGCCGCGTGCTGGGAGACCTGAGGATGAGGAACGAGGAGAGAGAGGAAGTGGATTAGGAGGCTTTGGCGGCTGGCGCGAGATCTCTCTGGGGACCGAAGCCCAGCCAGCCCCAGACTCGGCCGGGCTCCACCAGCTACGTGGCTGATTTTCCAGCTCGTTGGACTCGTGGCAGGCCAGTCACTACTGTGGGCGAGCCGTGGTCCTTAGTTCCCCTCCCCCCCCTTGGGGGGGCTCAGCTGGCTTTGGCACCCCTCTGGGGAGCGCTCGGAGGAGGGGGGGGGGAGGAGGGTAGAGGGGGAGGAGGAAGGGGAGGGGGAGAGGGAAGGGAGGAGGAGGAGGAGGAGAGGGAGGAGAGGAGGAGGAGAGGAGGGGATGAGGAGGAGGACGAGGGACGATGAGGAGGGAGGCGGAGGAGGAGGAGGAGGAGGAGGAGGAGGAAGGAGGAGGAGGAGGAGGAGGAGGTAGGAGGAGGAGGAGGAGGAGGGAGGAGGAGGAGGAGAACATAATAATGAGGAGGAAAGAGAGAAGGAGGATAGGAGGCGGAGGCGGAGGCGGAGGCGAAGGAGGACGAGGAGGAGGAGGGCGTGGAGAGGAGGAGGAGGAGGAGGCGGAGCAGGAGGAGGAGGAGGCGAGGAGGAGGAGGAGAGGAGGAGGAGAGGACGAGGACGAGGGAGGAGGAAGAGGCGGAGGAGGAGAGGAGAGGAGGAGGGGAAAAGGAAGGAGGAGGAGGTATGAGGAGGCGGAGGAGGAGGAGGAGGATGACGAGGACGAGGACGAGGACGAGGTGGTAGGAGGAGGTAGGAGAGAAGGGAGGTAGGAGGAGGAGGAGGAAGGAGAGGAGGAGGAGAGGAGAAGGAGGAGAGGAAAAGGAGGAGGCGCGGCGGCACCGGCGGCAACCGCCGCGCGGCGGCGGCGGCCGCGGCGGCGCCCGGCGGCGCGGCGCGCGCCCCACGCCAGCGCGGCGGAAGCGGCGCGCCCGGCGGCGGGGGGTGGACGGCGCCGGCCGGGCCGCCGAGCTGCGAGCTGCCGCGGCGGGCTGCTGCGGCGCCGGGCTGCGCCGGGGCGCCGCTCGCTGACTGAGCTGGAGGAGCTGGGCGACTAGCCGAGCGGGGTCCGGGCTTGCCCGCACCCCGCTCGGGAGGTGTCGTCGCGACGCTCCGGGAGCTCAGAGCGGGCGCAAGCGCGGGCGCGGCGGCAAAGGGACCCGCGCCGCGGCCTTCGCAGGAGGAGGAGGAGGAGGAGGAGGAGGAGGAGGAGGAGGAGGAGGAGGAGGAGGAGGAGGAGGAGGAGGAGGACAAATGGGCGGAGGAGGAGGAGGAAGAGGAGGAGGAAGAGGAGGAAGAGGAGGAGGA
>CAUYUJ010010328.1:0-29061 GCA_963575745.1 Prorocentrum cordatum | reverse complement strand
CAACAACAACAGCAACAGCAACAACATCAACAATCAATTCAACTACCACAACGACAACAACAGTAAGTTTAAGACTGGTCACTCCTATCTGCTCGCGTGCCATTCAACACGTGTATCCCAAACCCTTCGTACCTGCCCACTTCGTCTTCGATCGTACCCCCCTTGGGGGGATATCTTCCTTACCTGCCACGCTCCTTTTTTAGTGCAGCCCCTAAAAACGGCGGAAGACAGGGCAGCCTGCACGGACGCGCGGCCCAGCCGACGCCAGCGAACCCGAGCCGAACGGGATCCAAACTGCGTCACCTGCGCGGTGCTCGCAAGCACGGCGGTGGTCACTGGCGCCGTGCCATGCGGGTCGTCGTGGCGGCCGCCCACACGCCACGCGCGCAGAATCCGGCATGGTCTCCTGGTCATCCCAGTATGGAATGCTTACGAGCCGCCACCGAGCCTCCTCCTCCTCCTCCTCCTCCTCCTCCTCCTCCTCCTCCTCCTCCTCCTCATCTTGTTCGATATATACAAATATAGAGAGAGCAAGGAGGAAATGGAGACCAGAGAGAAGGAGGAGGAGGAGGAGGAGGAGGAGGACGGCGAGGAGGACGAGGAGGTGGAGGAGGAGGCGGAGGGAAAGGACCTCCCCATCCTCCCTCCTCCCCCATCCTGTCTATGGTGAAAGAGCCGCCACCGAGCGCCTTTGTCCGATATATAAACATATGTAAGGAGAGCAAAGACAACAAAAGGGCAGCTCGCCGCCCTGCCCCACGCGCCGGCACGGCTATAAACCGAGGCGAGGCCGGCCACACCGAGGAAGCGCCTCCTCCCCTCCCTCCTCGCCTCCTCGCCTCCTCCCCAGACCTGCCCCCTCCCCAGACCTCCCTCCTCCCTCCTCCCTCCTCCCTCCTCGCCTCCTCCACTCCCTCCTCCCCAGACCTCCCCTCCCCTCTCCCCAGACCTCGCTCCCCCCTCCCCAGACCGCCCCCCCCTCCCCAGACCGCCTCCTCCTCCCCTACCCCCTCCCCAGACCTCCGAGACCGAGTCCCCCCAGCCCCCTTGACCGCATCGCCACACCCCCCCGGCCGCCCCGAGAGAAAAAAGATGGTCGCGCGCACTAGCCGAACCCGCGCAGAGCGCCGAGCGGCTTGCCGTCCCGGGCGCGCTGCATCGTGGCTGTGCCAGTGTCGCCCCATCAGACCAATCAACGACAGAAGGCTGCCGACAAGGTTAGAGCCAGGCCCAGGGGTCCGCTCCAATGGGGCCCGCAAACGCAGATGCAGTCGCTTGCTGCATGGACTATTGCACACCCTGAGAATATGTTGGGGATGGGCATGCCAGAAGTTGGAGATTGGGTTCGCGCCTGCATGGCAGGCTCGTGCGGGCAGCGTGCGCTGCCGAGTCGCAAGGCCCCAGAAGGAGGGGGTCAGGAGCACAGAAAGTGATATGGTGCCAAGGCGCCGAGGAAGCCATTCCCACACCGCTGCGCCCAGCAGCCCTCGCCCGACATGAAAGCGGGGGTACGAGCTTAGAACTTCGTGTTCGGCCACCGCTCATCGCGCTGCGCAACCGGTACGTGAAAGGTCATTGTCAGACCAACAGTCGCAAGCACCGCTCAGCACCGCCTTGGTCCCCACCGTCACCATGAACGGCGCCACCGCGAAGCAGCCGACGAAAGTAAACGCGCAGGTCAAGAATCCGGCAGCCACGCCGGCTGCACCTCCTGCCATGGCCCCAGTCTGTGAGCTTGAGCACTTAGTTGCGCGGCGCCGCCTGCGCCTGCCTGATTTCTGCGTCAGCGCGTCATCGGTCCCCTTGGCCAAAGCAGACTTGCGTAACTGCGCCTCTAAGCGCCTCTCGAGGGAAGCTGGCATCTCCTGAGTCTGGAGCACCTCGACCAACTCTTCACGGCTCACCCAGACGATCTCCGTCCCGACAGGGATCTCGAAGGCCAGCGTGTGACCCACAGGTGCCTCGCTGACGAGATCGAAGGCCATGCCCATGAACGTGCTTGGGCTTTGCGTTGAAACTGCGAACGTGATGTTCTCAACGCGGTACGACGCGCTGCTGTTCCCCATGGACTCCACGCGCTCACTGTCATCAGGGCACTGCTCAGTGACATTGTCGGTGTCCTCCACGAAAAACATCTTCAGCATGACGGGGTTCGCTGTTCTCCGGTATTCCGCTGGCACGTCCATCAGCATCGCAGGAGCGTCGTCGGTGCCAGCCCCCATGAACGTCACGATGTCTGGCATGTCGATTCCTGCATCTGGGTCGGGGCTCATGACAGTCTTGATGATGTTCCCGCGATATTCCACTGTGGCTGTCACGTTCAAGCCTCCATGTCCTGTGTAATAACAGATGTAGCCCGTTGGGCAAGGCAGCAAGCCCCCTTTGTAGCTGCATCCGCTATTGGCAAGTTGATTTGCGTACTTGCGCCACGTTGCGCCCGCGCGGAGATGGAGCTCTGTCTCCGACGCGGAATGCTGGTCCATGAGGTACTGGAGACTTACCATGCCATTGCGACCGCCGGCTTCACCCGCTGCAGCGCCACGACCGGCTCGCCTGCGCAGCGCTTCGTCTGCTGCACTATGCAGCGTTACTGCCTGCAGTGGCAGGGCGAAGTTAGCGAACAGTGCAAGGTGAACAACAATGAACACCATGGGTTCGCCTTATCACGTGTGTGCAATACTGAGAACAGTTTGAGACGGCTTGTTTGATCTCAAGTGGCTACGAAACAGCGAATGAAAGGGCGGATGGAAGAGGGAGGGCGAAGGATGGAGCACGGGATTAGCAGGCGACGGGGCTGGGAGCAGAAAACACGTGGCAGAAGCAGAAGGGCAGATCGGGCGGGCAGACCTGGACGGGCGGGTCGGGAAGGCGGGCCCAGGCGGCCAGGTCGAGCAGGCGGGTTGCTGAAGCGTGGGTTCTGCATAAATCGCGAGCACGTCTCGAGCGACAGCGCGATGGCGAAATAAATCGTGAGGAAATCCACAGCGAGCGCGTGATTCCCGAGTGTCGAGGAGGCGGCGTCTGAATACATTGCCAGAAAGTCCCACGCGAGAGCGCGATTCATGCATGAACTGCAAGGAAATCCCGCAAGAGCGCGATTTGGAAATAACTTGTGAGGAAGTATCAGGCGTGGGCGGCTGTTGTTGTAAACTGGGGGCCAGGGGCACAGCTTGGCGACACCTCACTCTCCTTTCTAAAACACAGGGTGCGAGCCTCGGGAGAAGCACTGCATTTCAAAAAAGCAATGATTACTGGAGAGGGGAGTCAACAGTAACTATTGCTTCGAAATGAAAATACAACAACAACATCAAGAACAACTGTCAGTTTGAGACTGTTCGCATCAACAACAACAACAACAACAACAACAACAACAACAACAACAACCACAACCACAACCACAACCACAACCACAACCACAACCACAACCACAACCACAACCACAACCACAACCACAACAACACCATCACGAAGAACAGCGACAACACTCAGCTTAAGACTGTTTGCGCTTACCTGCTCGCGGGCCATTCAACACGTACATCCCAAACCCTCGATATCCGCCCTCTTCGTCTTCGATCGTACCCCCTTGGGGGTGTAGATCTTTCTTACCTGCCGCGTGTATTTCGTGCAGCCTTAGGCAGGGGAGGAGAGGACGGATGGGAGGAAAGGACAGGGGGGAGGGAGGAGGATGGAGCCCGAAAGAATGTAGCAGCAGGAGGGCTAGGAGCAAAAAAACACATGGCAGAACCAGAAGGGCAGATCGGGCGGGCACACCCTAACGGGCGGGTCGGGAAGGCGGGCCAAGGCGGCCAGGTCGCGCAGGCGGGTTGCTGAAGCGTGCGTCCTGCATGAACCGCGAGGGCGTCTCGAGCGATAGCGCGATTGCGAAATAAATCGTGGGGAAATCCACAGCGAGCGCGTGATTCTCGAGTGTCGAGGATGCGGCGTCTGAATACATTGCCAGAAAGTCCCACGCGAGAGCGCGATTCATGCATACATTCAGAGGAAATCCCGCAAGAGCGCGATTTAGAAATAACTTGTGAGGAAGTATCAGGCGTGGGCGGCTGCTGTTGTAAACTGGGGGCCAGGGGCACAGCTTGGCAACACCTCACTTTCCATTTCTAAAAACCAGGTGCAAGCCTCGGGAGGAGCACTTTAATTCAAAAATACAACGGCTACTCGAGAGGGGATCAACAGCAACTGTTGTTTCGAAATGAAAATGCAACAACAACATCAACACCAACAGCAACAAACACTTCAAGACTGTTCGCCCTTATCTGCTCGAGCGTCCATTCCCGAACCCTCGATACCCACCCTCTTCGTCTTCGATCGAGCCCCTTTTGGGGGGTATGCGTTTCTTCCCTGCAGGCCGGGCCCCGGCAAGCGGCGGGGCGGCCGCGGACCGTTGGCCTGGCCAGCGGCAGCGCTGACCGGCGGGGCGGCCGCGGACCGTCGACCCGACCCGAAGAGGGACGGACAGGGGACCGACCACGACGACGACGACGACGACGTCGACGACGGCGGCGACGACGACGACGGCGACGACGACGACGACGAGCGAAAGCGAGAGCGAGAGAGAACGACAGCAGGGCCACGAAGGACACGAAATAGGCCACGAAGGGCGACAGCGGGGACACGAAGGGAATGCGTATGGGGCCACGAAGAGCGCGAACGAGCGGGGGCCACAAAGGGCAGATAATGCGGGGCCAAAGCAGGCAACGATGGGGCCACTGAGGGTAGCAACTGGGCCACGTAGGACAGTGAGGGGGCCACAAACGGCGACACCTGGGCCACGAAGGGCACGCACATGGGGCCACAACGGGCGCGAACGAGCGGAAGGGCATACGTATGTTGGGCCGCGGAGGGCAAGGACGGGGCCAGTGAGGGCAGCAACGGGGCCACGAAGGGCAGCGAGGGGGCCACGAAGGGCTGCAATGGGGCCACGAAGGGGAGCGAGGGGGCCACGAAGGGCTACAACGGGGCCACGAAGAGCAGCGAGGAGGCCACGATGGGCTGCAACGGGGCCACGAAACAAAGCGAGGGGGCCACGACGGGCTGCACCGGGGCCACGAAACGAAGCAAGTGGGCCACGAAGGGTTGCAACGGGGCCACGAAGGGCAGCGAGATCCCGATTCCTAGGCAATCTGTGAGGGGGTCCTAAGCGTGAGCGCGACTCCCGGGTGCGTGGGTGTCGGGAGCGCGGCGCCTGAGTAAATTGCAGGAAATTCCAACGCAAGGGCGCTATTCGTCAGTAAATTTCAAGCAAGTCTCCAGCGAGAGCGCGACTCCAGAGCGCCGGGAGAGCGATTCTTGAATAAATCGTAAGGAAGTCCCAAGCGAGAGCACGATTCCTAAATAAAATGCGAAGAAGTCTCGGGCGGGAGCGGGGGTCCTGGCTGAAATTGCGAGGACGTCTCAGGCGGGAGCCGTTGTTGTTGCAATCCGGGGGCTAAGGGCCCAGTTTGAGCATCAAGACTTTCCTTGACAAAATCAGGGTGCGAGCGTCGACGAGCACTTTGATTGAGAAAAACAGTATGCACCGGTGGGGGGGATCAACAACACTTGTTCTTCAGAAATGAAGGTAAATCAGTTTGAGACTGATCGCTCTTACTTGCCCGCGTGTTTTTTTTGTACACCCCAACCCTGTATAGTGTTTTTTCACAACCATCCTGTGGTGTTGGGTCCTCGTTTTGAAGAGACGTCGCCCCGCGTTCTCCTCTCCTCTCCTCTCCTCTCCTCCTCCCCCATCCTCCCTCCTTCCTCCTCCAATTCGGCACACCCCTCACACGTTTCGTGGCCCCATAGGAGCTCCGCCGAAGGCCCCAGTGCTGCCGCCCGCATGCGTCACGCACACCCAATTCGGCACACCACCCCTCACACGCTTCGTGGCCCCTAGGAGCTCCGCCGGTTAGGGCCCATGTGCTGCCGCCGGCATGGCGTCACCCACAACCCAATTCGGACAACCCTCACACGCTTCGGGCCACATAGGAGCTCGCCGAAGGACCCAGTGCTGCGCCCAGCATGCGTCACGACAACACCAATTCGGCATCACCCCTCCAACACGTTTAGTGGCCCCATAGGGTAGCTCCGCCGAATGGCCCCAGTGCTGCCGCCCGAATTGCGTACCACACACCAATTCGGCAAAACCCTCACACGCTGCTGGCCCCATAGGAGCTCCGCCGAAGGCCCCCCCAGTGCTGCCGCCAGCATGCGTCACCCACACCCAATTCGGCACACCCCTCACACGCTTCGTGGGCCCCATAGGAGCTCGCCGAAGGCCCCAGTGCTGCCGCCAGCATGCGTCACCCACATCCAGTTCGGCACACCCCTCACACGTTTCGTGGCCCCATAGGGAGCTCCGCCGAAGGCCCCAGTGATGCCGCCCGCATGCGTCACCCACACCTAATTTGGCACACCCCTCACACGTTTCGTGGCCCCATAGGGAGCTCCGCCGAAGGCCCCAGTGCTGCCGCCCGCATGCGTCACGCACACCCAATTCGGCACACCCCTCACACGTTTCGTGGCCCCATAGGAACTCCGCCGAAGGCCCCAGTGCTGCCGCCCGCATGCGTCACCCACACCCAATGCGGAAACACCCCTCACGACTCACACGTTTCGTGGCCCCACAGGGAGCTCCACCGAAGGACCCAGTGCTGCCGTCCGCATGCGTCCCGCACACCCATTTCGGCACACCCCTCACACGTTTCGTGGCCCCATAGGGAGCTCCACCGAAGGCCCCATGGCTGCCGTCCGCTAGCGTCCCGCACACCCATTTCGGCACACCCCTCACACGTTTCGTGGCCCCACAGGGAGCTCCGCCGAAGGCCCCAGTGCCCGCGCCCGCATGCGTCAGCCACACCCATTTCGGCACGCCCCTCACGCGTTCCGTGGCCCCATAAGGAGCTCCGCCGAAGGTCCCAGTGGGTGTGCCCGCATGCGTCCCGCACACCCATTTCGGCACACCCCTCACACGTTTCGTGGCCCCATAGGGAGCTCCGCCGAAGGCCCAGTGCTGCCGCCCGCATGCGTCACGCACACCCAATTCGGCACACCCCTCACACGCTTCGTGGCCCCATAGGGAGCTCCGCCGAAAGACCAGTGCATGCCCCCGCATGCGTACGCACGACCAATTCGGCACACCCTTAACACGTTTAGTGGGTCGCCATAAGGAGTTCCGCCGAAGGCCCCAGTGCTGCCGCCCGCATGCGTCACCCACACCCAATTCGGCACACCCCTCACACGTTTCGTGGCCCCATAGGGAGCTCCGCCGAAGGCCCAGTGCTGCCGCCCGCATGCGTCACCCACACCCAATTCGGCACACCCCTCACACGTTTCGTGGACCCATAGGAGCTCCGCCGAAGGCCCCAGTGCTGCCGCCCGCATGCGTCACCCACACCCAATTCGGCACACCCCTCACACGTTTCGTGGCCCCATAGGGAGCCCCACAGAAGGCCCCAGTGCTGCCGCCCGCATGCGTCACGCACACCCAATTCGGCACACCCCTCACACGCTTCGTGGCCCCATAGGAGCTCCGCCGAAGGTCCCAGTGCTGCCGCCCGCATGCGTCACGCACACCCAATTCGGCACACCCCTCACATTTCTGGTGGCCCCATAGGGAGCTCCGCCGAAGGCCCCAAAGCTGCCGCCCGCGTGCGTCACGCACACCCAATTCGGCACACCCCTCTCACGCTTCGTGGCCCCATAGGAGCTCCGCCGAAGGCCCCAGCGCTGCCGCCCGCATGCGTCACGCACACCCCCAATTCGGCACACCCCTCGCACGTTTCGTGGCCCCGTAGGGGGCTCCACCGAAGGTCCCGGTGGGTGTGCCCGCATGCGTCCCGCACATTCATTTCGGCACACCCCTCACACGCTTCGTGGCCCCATAGGGAGCTCCACCGAAGGCCCCAGTGCTGCCGCCCGTATGCGTCCCGCACACCCATTCCGGCACACCCCTCACGCGTTTCGTGGCCCCATAAGGAGCTCCGCCGAAAGTCCCACTGGGTGTGCCCGCATGCGTCCCGTACACCCATTTCGGCACACCCCTCACACGTTTCGTGGCCCCATAGGGAGCTCCACCGAAGGTCCCAGTGGGTGTGCCCGCATGCGTCCCGCACACCCATTTCCAGGGCGGCTCCGAAGTTTGTACCCCTCACACGTTTCGTGGTCCCATAGGGAGCTCCACCGAAGGCCCCAGTGGGTGTGCCCGCATGCGTCCCGCACACCCATTTCGGCACACCCCTCACACGTTTCGTGGCCCCATAGGGAGCTCCACCGAAGGTCCCGGTGGGTGTGCCCGCATGCGTCCCGCACACCCATTTCGGCACACCCCTCACACGTTTCGTGGCCCCATAGGGAGCTCCACCGAAGGTCCCAGTGGTTGTGCCCGCACGCGTCCCGCGCACCCATTTCGGCACACCCCTCACACGTTTCGTGGCCCCATAGAGAGCGCCACCGAAGAAGATATTCACAATTGCGGTTTTCACAATTGCATATGGTTGGGTCCTTCGCCCGGACAATTTGTTGTACACCCCAACCCTGGATACCCGCCCACTTCGTCTTTGATCGCACCCCCTTTGGGGGGAGATATCTTCCTTGTCGGCAACTGACTGAAGTGCGAGAACGACTTGAGCGAGAGCGCCGTTCCTGAGTTCGGGGGCCTGTCTGGCCAGGGGCTCTCGGAATCCAGATTGAAAAGTATCGAACGGGAACCCTTGTCGCCGTGTCTGGGCCTCCACCAACTTGCCTGAACTACGAAAGTGTCTCAAGCGCCGCTCTTGAGTTCGGGGGCCTCTCTGGCCAGGGCCTCTGGGAGCACATCTTGAGGAAGAATCGGGAGAGAGCCCTTGTCGTCACAGTTGGGCCTCCACCAGCTTGACCGAAACACGAGGAAGCCTCGGGCGAGAGCGCCGTTGCTGAGTTCGGGGGCCTTCCTGGCCAGGGGCTCTCGGAGTAAGTCGTGAGGGCGCATCGAGCAGGAGCCCTTGCCGTCGTGGCTGGGCCTCCGCCAGCGCGACCGAATCGCGAGGAAGTCTCGAGCGAGAGCGCCTTCTCCTGCGTTCGGGGCGCTCTCTGGCCAGGGCGTCTCGGGGCAAGTTGTGAGGAATGATCGAGCGGGAGCCGTTGCCTCCAGGGGCACACATTCACAATCAAGCCCGCGCTCGAGCAGCAGCCTCGTTCTCAGCGGAACTGCAGCCGGCGTTTAGGCGAGAGCGCGCGGCGCCGCTTTCGGAGATCAGCAATAATTCTCTCTATACATGAATACTCCAGAGCAACAGCACCACCACCACCACCACCAACAACAACACCACCACCAACAGCAACAACAATCATTTAAGACTGTTCGCTCCTATCTGCTCATGTGCTAATCAATACGTATATCCCAAATCCTCGGTACCCGCCCTCGTCGTTTTCGATCGTACCCCCTTGGGGGTATATCTGCCTTACCTGCCACGTGCATTTAATGCAGAAACAAAGGAAGAGAAGACGGGTGGAAGGCGGAGGGAGAAAAGTGGAACACGAGAGAAATTAGCAGGAGGGGGGCGAGGAACAGAAAACAAGTGGTAGAACCAGACGGGCAGGTCGGTGGGCAGACCCATAGCGGGCAGGTCGTGAAGGCGGGCCGAGGCGACGAGGTCGAGAAGGCGGGTTGTTGAAGCGTGGGTCCTGCATGAATCGCGAGAAGTTTCGAGCGATAGCGCGATTCCCCAGTACATCGCGAGAAAAGCCAAAGCGAGAGCGTGATTCCTGAGCGCCGCGGGCGCATCGTCTGAATAACCTGCGAGGAAATCCCATACGAGAGCGCGATTCGTATACAATTATCCCGGCAAAGCAACCTAACAGCGATGTGTAGAAGCATATCTGAAAGCATTCCCCTTAAGATTCAGATGAAAATCCAGTTGTAGAATTCTGCTGTTCTCGCAGTCGTAGTCGCATTCGCGATGACAGTCGCAGCGGCAACGGCAGTCGCAGTCACAGCCTCAGCCTCAGCCTGCCTCAGCCTCAGCCTCAGCCTGCCTCAGCCTCAGCCTGCCTCAGCCTCAGCCTCAGCCTGCTTCAGCCTCAGCCTCAGTCTGCCTTCAGCCTCGGCCTCAGCCTCAGCCTGCCTCAGCCTCAGCCTGCATCAGCCTCAGCCTCAGCCTCAGCCTGCCTCAGCATCAGCCTGCTTCAGCCTCAGCCTCAGCCTGCCTCAGCCTCAGCCTCAGTCTGCTTCAGCCTCAGCCTCAGTCTGCCTTCAGCCTCGGCCTCAGCCTCAGCCTGCCTCAGCCTCAGCCTGCCTCGGCCGCAGCATCAGCCTGCCTCAGCATTCAAAATGTGGCCCAGGAATGGAGTTCTGGGAACTAGAAGATCACGAAGTGGCCTACAGTTGGCTCCGGGCATTCAAAATCATGCCCAGGAATGGAGTTCTGGGAACTTGAAGAGCACGAAGTGGCCTACAGTTGGCTCCGGGCATCCAAAATGTGGCCCGGGAATGGAGTTCTGGGAAGTCGAAGAGCACGAAGTGGCCTACAGTTGGCTCCGGGCATCCAAAATGTGGCCCGGGAATGGAGTTCTGGGAAGTCGAAGAGCACGAAGTGGCCTACAGTTGGCTCCGGGCATTCAAAATGTGGCCCGGGAATGGAGTTCTGGGAGGTCAAGAGCGATTTTGCGAGGATGTCCCAACGATTTGCGGCGGCAGCCGCGCCGGGTCCCGCCCCGGGTCCCGCCCCGACCCCCCTGAGGAGTCATGATGCTCTCTTTTGACCCCACTAGAAACCTATCAGTCTTCGCTGTTAGGTAAAAATTGTGAAGAAGTGCCGCGCGAAAGCGCGATGTGGCAATCAATTATGAGGAAGTATCAGGCGGGAACCGCTGTTGTTGTAAACCGGTGGCCAACAACACAGTTTGAGCCACGTGACTTTCCCTGATTACGTTAAAAAAAGGGTGCTAGCCCCTGGGGAAGCACTTCAATTGAAAAATACCATGGTCACAGGAGGGGGATCAACAATAATTATTCTCCTGTAGTGAGAGTTCAACAACAACAACAACAACAACAACAACAACAACAACAACAACAGCAACAGCAACAGCAACAGCAACAACAACAACAACAACAATCAATTTAAGGCTGCTCGCTCTTATCTGCTCGAGTGTCCGTTGACCCCCTTTTCTCAAAACCTCGATACCCGCCCTCTTCTCTTCGCCCTCGATCGTACCCCTTTTGAAGGGTATACCTTTCTTCCCTGCAGGCCGCGCCGAGGAAGGCGGCGGGGCGGCTGCGGACCGTCGACCTTGCCAGCGGCAGCACTGATCGCTGGCAACCCGCCCCCAAGAGGGACGGACAGGGGACCGACCACACGACGACGACGACGACGACGACGACGACGACGACGACGAGCGAAAGCGGAAGCGAGAAAAAGAACGACTGCAGGGCCACGAAGGGCACGAAGTAGGACACGAAAAGGGACAGCGGGGACACGAAAGGAATGCGTGTGGGGCCACGAAGATCGCGGACGAGCGGGGCCACGAACGGCAGATAATGCAAGGCCACAGAAGGCAACGACGGGGCCACTGAGGGTAGCAACTGGGCCACGTTGGACGGCGAAGGGCCACAAAATGCGACAGAGGAGCCACGATGGACAGCGAGGGAGCCACGAAGGGCGACAGCGGGGCCACGAAAGGCATGCTGGGGCCACGACGGGCGCGAACGAACGGGGGCCACGAAGGGCATACATATATGGGGCCACGAAGGCCAGCGAGAGGGCCACGAAGGGCTGCAACGGTGCCGCGAAGGGCAGCGAGGGGGCCACGAAGGGCTGCAACGGGGCCACGAAGGGCACCGAGGGGGCCACGAGGGGCTGCAACGGGAGCGAGAAAAGCAGCAAGGGGGCCACGAAGGGCTGCAGCGGGGCCACGAAGGGCAGCGAGGGGGCCACGAAGGGTGCAACGGGACCACGAAGGGCAGCGAAGGGGCCACGAAGGGCTGCAACTGGTCCACGAAGGGCAGCGAGGGGGCCTCGACGAGCTGCAACGGGGCCACGACGGGCAGCGAGATCCCGATTCCGAAGTGATCTGTGAGGGAGTCCTAAGCGTGAGCGCGACTCCTGGGTGCCTGAGTGTCGGGAGCGCGGCGCCTGAGTAAATTGTGGGAAATTCCAACGCAAGGGTGCTATTCTTAAGTAAATTACAAGCGAGTCTCCAGCGAGAGCGCGACTCCAGAGCGCCGATCGATTACTGAATAAATTGTAAGGAAGTTCCAAGCGAGAGCGAGATTCCTGAAACGAATGCGAAGATTATCAAGCGGGAGCGGGGGTCCTGACTAAATTGTGAGGACGTCTCCGGCGGGAGCCGTTGTTGCTGTAATCCGGGGGCCAGGGGCGCAGTTTGAGGCCGAAGACCTTCCCTGATAAAAACAGGGTGCGAGCGCCGGGAGGGGCCATCAAATCGAAAAAATACCATGTGCACCGGGGGGGATCAACAATAATTACTCTTCAATAATAAGAATTCAACAGCAACAACAACAACGAAAACAACGACAACGACAACGACAACGACAACAACAACAACAACAACAGCAACAACAACAACAGCAACAACGACAACAACAACAACAACAATAACAACAACAACAACAATCACTTTACCCGAACGCTCAGTGTTCTCACCAGTGCCAGGGTTTTCATGCGACGCCAGCCAATACCCCCACTTTGTGGGGGGGCAGTGCAAGCTCTACCAATATCCACACGACTCTTCGCCACCACCCACACCCAGCTTCCCGCCCTATGACGTTCGGACACTTCACTTCGTGGCCTGCGGACGACCGTGGCTACTACACTGGCGTGGAGTACACACCCACAGAAGTTGTTAAGCCTACGTTCGTACACCCACAGAAGTTGTTAAGCCTTGTTAACCCACAGAAGTTGTTAAGCCTTCCACAGAACATCTGTTGCATATGATGCATATGGTACATGATACACATGATACACATGATACGTACTCACAAGATAGTTGATCACATCTTTAGGGCGGGGAGAGCAAGATAGTTGATCACATCACACTTACATGATAGTTGATACGAATCCGCAAGAGCGCGCGGGATGAGATGTTGACAATTTGTTGTTGAAAAACCATTGTTTTTTTGATGTTTTTATGTTAAAATCGCTGCGAACACTAAGGTTTTGGAAGGATTTCGTCTTGCGCGCGCGAATGTCCACTTTACCTTATTTTTTGCAAGGGATTCTTGAAATTTGATTATATTAGAACAAGAAATGTCATTTTCTATTGTTTTTTTGCAAGGGAAAGCGGATTACAACAAAACAACCGGATCCTGTACACACCCTCTTTTCTGAGGCTTCCTCACGAAAATGATGAAAATGTAGCTGCGGCCTAGGCGGCGCAGGGGGGGCGCGCACCAGGGGGCCCAACAATAATTATTCTTTAGAATAAATAATGTTCAACAACAACAACCACCACCACCACCACCACCACCACAACAACAACAACAACAGTAAGAATCATGTTAAGAATGTTCGGTCCTATCTGTTCACGTGCTAATCAATACGTGTATCCTGAATCCACGGTACCCGCCCTCGTCGTCTTCCATCGTACCCCGTTGGGGGTACATCTTCCTTACCTGCCACGCGTATTTAGCGCAGCCCCTAAAACAAGGGAAGAGAGGACGGGTGGAAGGTGGAAGGAGAATAGTGGAGCACGAGAGAAATTAGCAGGAGGGGGGCAAGGAGCAAAAAACATGTGGCAGAACCAGACGGGCAGATCGGGTGGGCAGACCCATAGCGGGCAGGTCGGGAAGGCGGGCCGAGGCGACGAGGTCGAACAGGCGGGTTGCTGAAGCGTGGGTCCTGCATGAATCGCGAGGAAGTCTCGAGCGATCCCGCGATTCCTAAGTAAATCGTGAGAAAAGCCAGCGTAGGGCACGAAGGGCCTAAATCCGAGGCCACAGAGGGCAGCGACGGGGCCGCTGAGGGCAGCACCGGGGCCACGAAGGACAGCGAGAGGGCCACAAAGGGCGACAGCGGGGCCACGAAGGGCATGCATATGGGGCCACGACGGGCGCGAGCAAGCGGCGGCCACGAAGAGAATGCATATCTGGGGCCACTAAGAGCGACAGCGGGGCCACTGAGGGCAGCAAAGGGGCCACGAAGGGCAGCGAGGGGGCCACGACGGGCGACAGCGGCGGGGCTAAGAAGGGCATGCGTATGGGGCCACGACGGGCGCGTGCGAGCGGGGGCCACGAAGGGCATACAAGGCGGGGCCACAAAGGGCAGCGACGGAGCCACTGAGGGCAGCAACGGGGCCACGAAGGGCAGCGAGCGAAGGCGACCGCGGAACCAGTACAGGCAGCGAGGGGCATCGAAGGCGGGCGAAAAGCAGCGAGCGGCGACTGCAGTCTTTAACGGGCTGGTCGGGCGGGCAGGCCCCGACGGGCGGGTCGAGCGGGCGGGTCGTTGAAGAGTGCGTCGTGCTTGAACCGCCAGGCAATATGTAGCGGGAGCGCGATTCCTGAGTGTCGAGAACTGGCATCGGAATATATTATTATGAAATATCAAGCGATGCGGCTCGGTGGTAAGATGCGAGGAAGTTCCCAACGAGAACGAGATTGCACAATAAATTGTCAAGAAGTATCAAGCGGGAGCCGCGATTCGGTGGTAAATTGCCAGGAAGTCCCAAGCGAGAACGCGATTCTTCAATAAATTGTGAAGAAGTATCAGACGGGAGCCGTTGTTGTCGTAAACCAACGATACAGTTTGAGTCTCAAGACTCTTCCTGATAAAAATCCAGGTGCGAGCCCCGGGGGGGCACTTCAATCGAAAAAACGACGATATGCACCGGGCGGGGGGATCAATAATAATTGTTCTTAAGAGATGAAAATTTAACAACAACAACAACAACAACAACAACAACAACAACAACAACAACACCACCACCACCACCACCACCACCACCACAACCACCACCACCACCACCACCACCACCACCACCACCAACAACAACAACAACAACAACAACAACATCAACAATATTGCCTTGGTGGGGATGGGGGCTGTTGGCGGCGAGGCAAGGACCTGGCCCTGAATAGAAAGGGAAAAAGTCTCGAGCAGGGCCGCTGCTGTTGCTGGGAGCGGCGCCAATGCTGAAGAGAGTAGGGCGCTGGCCCAGCGTAAAACAAAACGAATTCTCGAGCGGGAACGCTGGTTTTGCTGGGACGGCGGCTGTTGGCGGCGAGGAGGAACACCGCGTTGAATAAAAAGGGAGGAAGCCTCGAGCGGGAGCCGTGGCTTTGTCGAAACGGGGGCTGTCGGCGGCGAGGAACAGCACCGTCCTGAGGAAAAAGGGAGGAAGTCTCGAGCGGGAGGGTTGTTCTTGCTGGGAGCGGCGCCAATTCAAAAGAGAATAGGGCGTCAGTCCAGCGTAAAACGGGAGAAAGTCTCGGGCGGGAGCGCTGGTTTTGTCGGGGCGGCGGTTTCTCGGCGGCGAGGAGGAGCACCGTCTTCAATAAAAGAGGGAGGAAGTCTCGAGCGGGAGCGTTGTTGTTGCTGGGGGCGGCGCCGATGAGAGAAAGAGTAGCGCGTCAGTCCAAGGTAAAACGGGAGGACGTCTCGAGCGGTAGCGCTGGTTTTGTTCGGACGGCGGCTTTCAGCGGCGAGCAGGAACACCGGCCCTGAGCAAAAAAGGAGGACGTCTCGAGCGGGAGCGTTGTTGTTGCTGGGGGGTCGGTTTTGGCGCCCCTCAAGACCGCTCGAGCGTGAGCCTCATTTTCAATGAAAATGTAGCCGGCGCCGAGGCGAGAGCGCCAAAGCGCCTGGGGGGTCCAACAATAAAAATTGTTTATTAATTAATATTCAACAACAACAACAACAACAACGACATCAACAACGACAACAACAACAACAACAACAACAACAACAACAATCATTTTACCCGAACGCGTGGTGTTCTCCCCAGTGCCAGGGTTTTCATACGACACCAGGCAATACCCCCACTTCGTGGGGGGGCATTACAAGCTCTACCAAATATCCAAACGACTCTTCGCGACCACCCAAACCCAGCTCCCCGCCCTATGACGTTGGGACACTTCACTTCGTGGCGTGCGGACGACCGTGGCTACTACACTGGCGTGGGGTACACACCCACAGAACTTGGTCACTTATTCGGGGCGCGCATGTGCCCAGCATGGTGCAATTGTGCCATACAATACATAATACAGAGAGACAGAGAGAGAGACAGAGAGACAGACAGAGAGAGACAGACAGAGCAGACAGAGAGAGAGACAGAGAGAGTAACATAAATGTTGGAAAACCATTGGTTGTTTTAGGATTCGGACAGCGCGCGCGGGTGGAAATTTTGAAAAGTCGTGCAGGTGTTTTTCGAGGACCTACGGTGCGATTCGTGTGATTTTATGATGCGCGGTGCTAAAATTCTTAAGAACCCAATGGTTTTTTGAGATTTCGGCGTGCGCGCGCGAAGAAAAAACGAATCTGTCCCGCATGGTTTTATTTGACAGGGATGATGGCCCTGGCAGGTGCGCAACCGTTGTCGCAGAAGTTCGAAAAAGTTGCTCGCAAAAGCCCGTTTGACAGAAATGTTGAAAAAGTGTTGGGTTTCCTACGAATCCGCAAGAGCGCGCGGGATGAAATTTTGACATTTTGTTGAAAAAAACCATTGGTTTTTTGATGTTTTTATGTTAAAATCGCTACGAAAACTAAGGTTTTGGAAGGATTTCGTCTTGCGCGCGCGAATGTCCACTTTACCTTATTTTTTTGCAAGGGATTCTTGAAATTTGATTATATTAGAACAAGAAATGTCATTTTATAGTGTTTTTTTTGCAAGGGAAAACGGATTACAACAAAACAACCGGATCTTGATGACATCGTATTACCTGAGGCTTCCTCACGAAAATGATGAAAATGTAGCTGCGGCCTAGGCGGCGCAGGGGGGCCGTGCACCAGGGGTCCCAACAATAATTATTCTTTAGAATTAATAATGTTCAACAACAACAACAACAGCAGCAACAGCAACAGCAACAGCAACAGCAACAACACCAACAATAACAACCAACACCACCACAACAACAACAACCACAACAACAACAGCAACAACAACAGCAACAACAACAGCAACAACAACAATAAGATCAACAACAGCAACAACAACAACAACAGCAGCAGCAGCAGTAGCAACAGCAGCAGCACAACAATACAATCAACATCAACATCAACAACATCAACAACAACAACAACAGCATCAACAACAACAACAACAACACCAACAACAACAACAACAACAACAGCAACAGCAACAGCAACAGCAACAGCAACAACATCAACAACCAGTTCAACTACCACAACGACAACAACAATAAGTTTAAGACTGGTCACTCCTATCTGCTCGCGTGCCATTCAACACGTGTATCCCAAACCCTTCGTACCTGCCCACTTCGTCTTCGATCGTACCCCCCTTGGGGGGGATATCTTCCTTACCTGCCACGCTCCTTTTTTAGTGCAGCCCCTAAAAACAGCGGAAGACAGGGCAGCCTGCACGGACGCGCGGCCCAGCCGACGCCAGCGAACCCGAGCCGAACGGGATCCAAACTGCGTCACCTGCGCGGTGCTCGGCAACAAACAAAAAGAAAAAAAAATAAAAAAAAAAAAAAAAAGGAAAAAAAAAAAAAAAAAAAAAAAAAAAAAAAAAAAAGAAAAAAAAAAAAAGAAAAAAAAAAAAAAAAAAAAAAAAACAACAACCAACACGCAAAAAAAAAAAAGAAAAAAAAAAAAACAAAAAAAAAATAAAAAAAAAAAAAAAAGAAAAAAAAAAAAAAAAAAAAAAAAAAAAAAAAGAAATAAAAAAAAAAAAAAAAAAATAACAGAAGAAAAAAACGAAAAAAAAAAAAAAAAAAAGAATAAAAGACAAGAAAAAAAAAAAAAAAAAAAGCAGAAACAAAAAAAAAAAAAAAAAAAAAAATAACGCACGGCGGTGGTCACTGGCGCCGTGCCATACGGGTCGTCGTGGCGGCCGCCCACACGCCACGCGCGCAGAATCCGGAATGGTCTCCTGGTCATCCCAGTATGGAATGCTTACGAGCCGACACCGAGCCTCCTCCTCCTCCTCCTTCTCCTCCTCCTCCACCTCCTCCTCCTCCTCCTCCTCCTCCTCCTCATCTTGTTCGATATATACAAATATAGAGAGAGCAAGGAGGAAATGGGGACCAGAGAGAAGGAGGAGGAGGAGGAGGAGGAGGAGGACGGCGAGGAGGACGAGGAGGTGGAGGAGGAGGCGGAGGGAAAGGACCTCCCCATCCTCCCTTCTCCCCCCTCCTGTCTATGGTGAAAGAGCCGCCACCGAGCGCCTTTGTCCGATATATAAACATATATAAGGAGAGCAAAGACAACAAAAGGGCAGCTCGCCGCCCTGCCCCACGCGCCGGCACGGCTATACCCGAGGCGAGGCCGGCCACACCGAGGAAGCGCCTCCTTCCCTCCCTCCTCGCCTCCTCGCCTCCTCCCCAGACCTCCCCCCTCCCCAGACCTCCCTCCTCCCTCCTCCCTCCTCCCTCCTCGCCTCCTCCACTCCCTCCTCCCCAGACCTCCCCTCCCCTCTCCCCAGACCTCGCTCCCCCCTCCCCAGACCGCCCCCCCCCTCCCCAGACCGCCTCCTCCTCCCCTACCCCCTCCCCAGACCTCCGAGACCGAGTCCCCCCAGCCCCCTTGACCGCATCGCCACACCCCCCTGGCCGCCCCGAGAGAAAAAAGATGGTCGCGCGCACTAGCCGAACCCGCGCAGAGCGCCGAGCGGCTTGCCGTCCTGGGTGCGCTGCATCGTGGCTGTGCCAGTGTCGCCCCATCAGACCAATCAACGACAGAAGGCTGCCGACAAAGTTAGAGCCAGGCCCAGGGGTCCGCTCCAATGGGGCCCGCAAACGCAGATGCAGTCGCTTGCTGCATGGACTATTGCACACCCTGAGAATATGTTGGGGATGGGCATGCCAGAAGTTGGAGATTGGGTTCGCGCCTGCATGGCAGGCTCGTGCGGGCAGCGTGCGCTGCCGAGTCGCAAGGCCCCAGAAGGAGGGGGTCAGGAGCACAGAAAGTGATATGGTGCCAAGGCGCCGAGGAAGCCATTCCCACACCGCTGCGCCCAGCAGCCCTCGCCCGACATGAAAGCGGGGGTACGAGCTTAGAACTTCGTGTTCGGCCACCGCTCATCGCGCTGCGCAACCGGTACGTGAAAGGTCATTGTCAGACCAACAGTCGCAAGCACCGCTCAGCACCGCCTTGGTCCCCACCGTCACCATGAACGGCGCCACCGCGAAGCAGCCGACGAAAGTAAACGCGCAGGTCAAGAATCCGGCAGCCACGCCGGCTGCACCTCCTGCCATGGCCCCAGTCTGTGAGCTTGAGCACTTAGTTGCGCGGCGCCGCCTGCGCCTGCCTGATTTCTGCGTCAGCGCGTCATCGGTCCCCTTGGCCAAAGCAGACTTGCGTAACTGCGCCTCTAAGCGCCTCTCGAGGGAAGCTGGCATCTCCTGAGTCTGGAGCACCTCGACCAACTCTTCACGGCTCACCCAGACGATCTCCGTCCCGACAGGGATCTCGAAGGCCAGCGTGTGACCCACAGGTGCCTCGCTGACGAGATCGAAGGCCATGCCCATGAACGTGCTTGGGCTTTGCGTTGAAACTGTGAACGTGATGTTCTCAACGCGGTACGACGCGCTGCTGTTCCCAATGGACTCCACGCGCTCACTGTCATCAGGGCACTGCTCAGTGACATTGTCGGTGTCCTCCACGAAAAACATCTTCAGCATGACGGGGTTCGCTGTTCTCCGGTATTCCGCTGGCACGTCCATCAGCATCGCAGGAGCGTCGTCGGTGCCAGCCCCCATGAACGTCACGATGTCTGGCATGTCGATTCCTGCATCTGGGTCGGGGCTCATGACAGTCTTGATGATGTTCCCGCGATATTCCACTGTGGCTGTCACGTTCAAGCCTCCATGTCCTGTGTAATAACAGATGTAGCCCGTTGGGCAAGGCAGCAAGCCCCCTTTGTAGCTGCATCCGCTATTGGCAAGTTGATTTGCGTACTTGCGCCACGTTGCGCCCGCGCGGAGATGGAGCTCTGTCTCCGACGCGGAATGCTGGTCCATGAGGTACTGGAGACTTACCATGCCATTGCGACCGCCGGCTTCACCCGCTGCAGCGCCACGACCGGCTCGCCTGCGCAGCGCTTCGTCTGCTGCACTATGCAGCGTTACTGCCTGCAGTGGCAGGGCGAAGTTGGCGAACAGTGCAAGGTGAACAACAATGAACACCATGGGTTCGCCTTATCACGTGTGTGCAATACTGAGAACAGTTTGAGACGGCTTGTTTGATCTCAAGTGGCTACGAAACAGCGAATGAAAGGGCGGATGGAAGAGGGAGGGCGAAGGATGGAGCACGGGATTAGCAGGCGACGGGGCTGGGAGCAGAAAACACGTGGCAGAAGCAGAAGGGCAGATCGGGCGGGCAGACCTGGACGGGCGGGTCGGGAAGGCGGGCCCAGGCGGCCAGGTCGAGCAGGCGGGTTGCTGAAGCGTGGGTTCTGCATAAATCGCGAGCACGTCTCGAGCGACAGCGCGATGGCGAAATAAATCGTGAGGAAATCCACAGCGAGCGCGTGATTCCCGAGTGTCGAGGAGGCGGCGTCTGAATACATTGCCAGAAAGTCCCACGCGAGAGCGCGATTCATGCATGAACTGCAAGGAAATCCCGCAAAAGCGCGATTTGGAAATAACTTGTGAGGAAGTATCAGGCGTGGGCGGCTGTTGTTGTAAACTGGGGGCCAGGGGCACAGCTTGGCGACACCTCACTCTCCTTTCTAAAACACAGGGTGCGAGCCTCGGGAGAAGCACTGCATTTCAAAAAAGCAATGATTACTGGAGAGGGGAGTCAACAGTAACTATTGCTTCGAAATGAAAATACAACAACAACATCAAGAACAACTGTCAGTTTGAGACTGTTCGCATCAACAACAACAACAACAACAACAACAACAACAACAACAACAACAACAACAACAACAACAACAACAACCACAACCACAACCACAACCACAACCACAACCACAACCACAACCACAACCACAACAACACCATCACGAAGAACAGCGACAACACTCAGTTTAAGAC
Organism: Prorocentrum cordatum; assembly: GCA_963575745.1. Classification (NCBI taxonomy): domain Eukaryota; class Dinophyceae; order Prorocentrales; family Prorocentraceae; genus Prorocentrum; species Prorocentrum cordatum. The sequence goes on along the minus strand of CAUYUJ010010328.1, from coordinate 7,910 downwards.
TGTTTGCGGTTACCTGCTCGCGGGCCATTCAACACGTACATCCCAAACCCTCGATATCCGCCCTCTTCGTCTTCGATCGTACCCCCTTGGGGGTGTAGATCTTTCGTACCTGCCGCGTGTATTTCGTGCAGCCTAAGGCAGGGGAGGAGAGGACGGATGGGAGGAAAGGACAGGGGGGAGGGAGGAGGATGGAGCCCAAAAGAATGTAGCAGCAGGAGGGCTAGGAGCAAAAAAACACATGGCAGAACCAGAAGGGCAGATCGGGCGGGCACACCCTAACGGGCGGGTCGGGAAGGCGGGCCAAGGCGGCCAGGTCGCGCAGGCGGGTTGCTGAAGCGTGCGTCCTGCATGAACCGCGAGGGCGTCTCGAGCGATAGCGCGATTGCGAAATAAATCGTGGGGAAATCCACAGCGAGCGCGTGATTCTCGAGTGTCGAGGATGCGGCGTCTGAATACATTGCCAGAAAGTCCCACGCGAGAGCGCGATTCATGCATACATTCAGAGGAAATCCCGCAAGAGCGCGATTTGGAAATAACTTGTGAGGAAGTATCAGGCGTGGGCGGCTGCTGTTGTAAACTGGGGGCCAGGGGCACAGCTTGGCAACACCTCACTTTCCTTTTCTAAAAACTGGGTGCAAGCCTCGGGAGGAGCACTTTATTTCATAAACACAACGGTTACTGGAGAGGGGATCAACAGCAACTGTTGTTTCGAAATGAAAATGCAACAACAACATCAACAACAACAGCAACAAACACTTCAAGACTGTTCGCCCTCATCTGCTCGAGCGTCCATTCCCGAACCCTCGATACCCACCCTCTTCGTCTTCGATCGAGCCCCTTTTGGGGGTATGCTTTTCTTCCCTGCAGGCCGGGCCCCGGCAAGCGGCGGGGCGGCCGCGGACCGTCGGCCTGGCCAGCGGCAGCGCTGACCGGCGCGGCGGCCGCGGACCGTCGACCCGACCCGAAGAGGGACGGACAGAGGACCGACCACGACGACGACGACGACGTCGACGACGACGGCGACGACGACGACGGCGACGACGACGACGACGAGCGAAAGCGAGAGCGAGAGAGAACGACAGCAGGGCCACGAAGGACACGAAATAGGCCACGAAGGGCGACAGCGGGGACACGAAGGGAATGCGTATGGGGCCACGAAGAGCGCGAACGAGCGGGGGCCACAAAGGGCAGATAATGCGGGGCCAAAGCAGGCAACGATGGGGCCACTGAGGGTAGCAACTGGGCCACGTAGGACAGTGAGGGGGCCACAAACGGCGACACCTGGGCCACGAAGGGCACGCACATGGGGCCACAACGGGCGCGAACGAGCGGAAGGGCATACGTATGTTGGGCCGCGGAGGGCAAGGACGGGGCCAGTGAGGGCAGCAACGGGGCCACGAAGGGCAGCGAGGGGGCCACGAAGGGCTGCAATGGGGCCACGAAGGGGAGCGAGGGGGCCACGAAGGGCTACAACGGGGCCACGAAGAGCAGCGAGGAGGCCACGATGGGCTGCAACGGGGCCACGAAACAAAGCGAGGGGGCCACGACGGGCTGCACCGGGGCCACGAAACGAAGCAAGTGGGCCACGAAGGGTTGCAACGGGGCCACGAAGGGCAGCGAGATCCCGATTCCTAGGCAATCTGTGAGGGGGTCCTAAGCGTGAGCGCGACTCCCGGGTGCGTGGGTGTCGGGAGCGCGGCGCCTGAGTAAATTGCAGGAAATTCCAACGCAAGGGCGCTATTCGTCAGTAAATTTCAAGCAAGTCTCCAGCGAGAGCGCGACTCCAGAGCGCCGGGAGAGCGATTCTTGAATAAATCGTAAGGAAGTCCCAAGCGAGAGCACGATTCCTAAATAAAATGCGAAGAAGTCTCGGGCGGGAGCGGGGGTCCTGGCTGAAATTGCGAGGACGTCTCAGGCGGGAGCCGTTGTTGTTGTAATCCGGGGGCTAAGGGCCCAGTTTGAGCATCAAGACTTTCCTTGACAAAATCAGGGTGCGAGCGTCGACGAGCACTTTGATTGAGAAAAAAGTATGCACCGGTGGGGGGGATCAACAACACTTGTTCTTCATAAATGAAAATTAAATCAGTTTGAGACTGATCGCTCTTACTTGCCCGCGTGTTTTTTTTGTACACCCCAACCCTGTATAGTGTTTTTTCACAACCATCCTGTGGTGTTGGGTCCTCGTTTTGAAGAGACGTCGCCCCGCGTTCTCCTCTCCTCTCCTCTCCTCTCCTCTCCTCCTCCCCCTCCTCCCTCCTCCCTCCTCCATTTCGGCACACCCCTCACACGTTTCGTGGCCCCATAGGGAGCTCCGCCGAAGGCCCCAGTGCTGCCGCCCCCGCATGCGTCACCCACACCCAATTCGGCACACCCCTCACACGTTTCGTGGCCCCATAGGAGCTCCGCCGGAGGCCCCAGTGCTGCCGCCCGCATGCGTCACCCACACCCAATTCGCACACCCCTCACACGTTTCGTGGCCCCATAGGAGCTCCGCCGAAGGCCCCAGTGCTGCCGCCCGCATGCGTCACCCACACCCATTCGGCACACCCCTCACACGCTTCGTGGCCCCATAGGGAGCTCCACCGAAGGCCCCAGTGCCGCCGCCCGCATGCGTCAGCCACACCCAATTCGGCACACCCCTCACACGTTTCGTGGCCCCATAGGGAGCTCCACCGAAGGCCCCAGTGCTGCCGCCCGCATGCGTCACGCACACCCAATGCGAGCACCACCCCTCACCATGCGTCGTGCCCCATAGGAGCGCCGCCGAAGGCACGCCATTGCTGCCGCCCGCATGCGTCCCCCACCACCCATTTCGGCACACCCCTCACACGTTTCGTGGCTCCATAGGGAACTCCACCGAAGGCCCCAGTGCTGCCGCCCGCATGCGTCACCCACAACCATTTCGGCACACCCCTCACACGTTTCGTGGCCCCATAGGGAGCTCCGCCGAAGGTTCCAGTGCTGCCGCCCGCATGCGTCCCGCACACCCAATCCGGCACACCCTCACACGCTTCGTGGCCCCATAGGGAGCTCAGCCGAAGGCCCCAGTGCTGCCGCCCGCATGCGTCACCCACACCCAATTCGCACAACCCCTCCACGCTTCGTGTCCCCCCATAAGGAGCGTCGCCGAGCCCCATGCTGCCGCCCGCCATGCGTCATCACCCACACCCAGTTCGGCACAGCCCCTCAAACGTTTGCGTGAGCCCCATAGGAGCTCCGCCGAAGGCCCAGTGCTGCCGCCGCATGCGTCACCCACACCCAATTTTCGGCCACTACCTTGCTCACACGTTTAGTGCCCCATAGGAGCCCGCCGCAGGCCCCAATGCTGCCAGCCTGCATGCTTCAACGGACGCCCAATGCGGCAACACCCCTCAATACGCTTTTCGTGGCCCCATAGGGAGCTCCACCGAAGGCCCCAGTGGCTGCGTGCGCATGGCGGCGCCGCACCCAATTTGGCACACCCCTCACACGTTTCGTGGCCCCATAGGGAGCTCCACCGAAGGCCCCAGTGCCGCCGCCCGCATGCGTCAGCCACACCCAATTCGGCAAACCCCTCACACGTTTCGTGGCCCCATAGGGAGCTCCACCGAAGGCCCCAGTGGCTGCGCCCGCATGCGGTTCCACCCCCCATTCTGGCACTCCCCTCACACGTTTCGTGGCCCCATAGGGAGCTCCACCGAAGGCCCCAGTGGCTGCGCCCGCATGCGGTTCCACCCCCCATTCTGGCACACCCCTCACACGTTTCGTGGCCCCATAGGGAGCTCCACCGAAGGCCCCAGTGGCTGCCGCCACGCGTGCGGCCACGCACACCCAATTCGGCACACCCCCTCACACGACTTCGTGGCCCCTAGGGAAGCTCTACCGAAGGCCCCAGTGCTGACGGCTCGCATGCGTCACGCACGACACCAAAAATTACACGGCCCCCTCACAGCTCTTCGTGGCCCATAGGGAGCTCCGCCGAAGACCCCAGTTGCTGCAGCCCGCATGCGTCACCCACCCCAATTCGGCGACAGCGACCCCCTCCACACGCTTTCGTGGCCCCATAGGAGCTCCGGCCAAGGCCCCGGTGCTTGCATTCACCGCTGCGTCAACCACACCCAGGTCGGCCCACCACCCTCCACACGGTTCGTGGCCGCCATAGGTATCTGCTCCACCGAAGGCCCCAGTGCTGCCGCCCGCATGCGTCACGCACACCCAATTCGGCACACCCCTCACACGCTTCGTGGCCCCATAGGGAACTCCACCGAAGGCCCCAGTGCTGCCGCCCGAATGCGTCACGCACACCCAATTCGGCACACCCCTCACACGTTTCGTGGCCCCATAGGGAGCTCCGCCGAATGCCCCAGTGCTGCCGCCCGCATGCGTCACGCACACCCAATTCGGCACACCCCTCACACGTTTCGTGGCCCCATAGGAGCTCCGCCGAAGGCCCCAGTGCTGCCGCCCGCATGCGTCACCCACGCCCAATTCGGCACACCCTCACACGTTTCGTGGCCCCATAAGGAGCTCCGCCGAAGGCCCCAGTGCTGCCGCCCGCATGCGTCCCGCACACCCAAGTCGGCACACCCCTCACACGCTTCGTGGCCCCATAGGGAGCTCCAGCGAAGGCCCCAGTGCTGCCGCCCGCATCCGTCCATCGCACCCAATTCGGCACACCCCTCACACGTTTCGTGGCCCCATAGGGAGCCCCACCGAAGGCCCCAGTGCTGCCGCCCGCATGCGTCCCGCACACCCAATTCGCACACCCCTCACACGTTTCGTGGCCCCATAGGGAACTCAACCGAAGGCCCCAGTGATGCCGCCCGCATGCGTCCCGCACACCCAATTCGGCACACCCCTCACACGTTTCGTGGCCCCATAAGGAGCTCCGCCGAAGGCCCTAGTGCTGCCGCCGGCATGCGTCACGCACACCCAATTCGGCACACCCCTCACATTTCTGGTGGCCCCATAGGGAGCTCCGCCGAAGGCCCCAGTGCTGCCGCCCGCGTGCGTCACGCACACCCATTTCGGCACACCCCTCTCACGCTTCGTGGCCCCATAGGAGCTCCGCCGAAGTCCCCAGTGCTGGCGCCCGCATGCGTCACCCACACCCCATTCGGCACACCCCTCACACGTTTCGTGGCCCCATAGGAGCTCCGCCGAAGGCCCCAGTGCTGCCGCCCGCATGCGTCACGCACACCCCCAATTCGGCACACCCCTCACACGTTTCGTGGCCCCAAAGTGAGCTCCACCGAAGGTCCCAGTGGGTGTGCCCGCATGCGTCCCGCACATTCATTTCGGCACACCCCTCACACGCTTCGTGGCCCCATAGGGAGCTCCACCGAAGGCCCCAGTGCTGCCGCCCGCACGCGTCCCGCACACCCATTCCGGCACACCCCTCACACGTTTCGTGGCCCCATAGGGAGATCCGCCGAAGGTCCCACTGGGTGTGCCCGCATGTCACACCCATTTCGGCACACCCCTCACACGTTTCGTGGCCCCATAGGGAGCTCCACCGAAGGCCCCAGTGGCTGCGTTCGCATGCCTCCCCACCACCCATTTTCGGCACACCCCTCACACGCTTCGTGGCCCTCACACGTAGGGAGCGGTCCCATAGGGAGCTCCAACCGAAGGCCCAGTTGTTTGTGCCCCGATGCGTCCCGCACACCCATTTCGGCACACCCCTCGCACGTTTTCGTGGCCCGTCGGGGGCTCCAACCGAAGGCCCCCCAGTGGGTGTGCCAGCATGCGCCCCCGCACACCATTTCGGCACGCCCCTCACACGTTTTTCGTGGCCCCATAGGGAGCTCCACCGAAGGTCCCAGTGGGTGTGCCCGCACGCGTCCCGCGCACCCATTTCGGCACACCCCTCACACGTTTCGTGGCCCCATAGAGAGCGCCACCGAACAAGATATTCACAATTGCGGTTTTCACAATTGCATATGGTTGGGTCCTTCGCCAGGACAATTTGTTGTACACCCCAACCCTGGATACCCGCCCACTTCGTCTTTGATCGCACCCCCTTTGGGGGGAGATATCTTCCTTGTCGGCAACTGACTGAAGTGCGAGAACGTCTCGAGCGAGAGCGCCGTTCCTGAATTCGGGGGCCTGTCTGGCCAGGGGCTCTCGGAATCTGGATTGAAAAGTATCGAACGGGAACCCTTGTCGCCGTGTCTGGGCCTCCACCAACTTGCCTGAACTACGAAAGTGTCTCAAGCGCCGCTCTTGAGTTCGGGGGCCTCTCTGGCCAGGGCCTCTGGGAGCACATCTTGAGGAAGAATCGGGCGAGAGCCCTTGTCGTCACAGTTGGGCCTCCACCAGCTTGACCGAAACACGAGGAAGCCTCGGGCGAGAGCGCCGTTGCTGAGTTCGGGGGCCTTCCTGGCCAGGGGCTCTCGGAGTAAGTCGTGAGGGCGCATCGAGCAGGAGCCCTTGCCGTCGTGGCTGGGCCTCCGCCAGCGCGACCGAATCGCGAGGAAGTCTCGAGCGAGAGCGCCTTCTCCTGCGTTCGGGGCGCTCTCTGGCCAGGGCGTCTCGGGGCAAGTTGTGAGGAATGATCGAGCGGGAGCCGTTGCCTCCACGGGCACACATTCACAATCAAGCCCGCGCTCGAGCAGCAGCCTCGTTCTCAGCGGAACTGCAGCCGGCGTTTAGGCGAGAGCGCGCGGCGCCGCTTTCGGAGATCAGCAATAATTTCTCTCTATACATGAATACTCCAGAGCAACAGCACCACCACCACCACCACCAACAACAACAACACCACCACCAACAGCAACAACAATCATTTAAGACTGTTCGCTCCTATCTGCTCATGTGCTAGTCAATACGTATATCCCAAATCCTCGGTACCCGCCCTCGTCGTGCTCGATCGTACCCCCTTGAAGGTATATCTTCCTTACCTGCCACGTGCATTGAATGCAGAAACAAAGGAAGAGAAGACGGGTGGAAGGCGGAGGGAGAAAAGTGGAACACGAGAGAAATTAGCAGGAGGGGGGCGAGGAACAGAAAACATGTGGTAGAACCAGACGGGCAGGTCGGTGGGCAGACCCATAGCGGGCAGGTCGGGAAGGCGGGCCGAGGCGACGAGGTCGAGAAGGCGGATTGTTGAAGCGTGGGTCCTGCATGAATCGCGAGAAGTTTCGAGCGATAGCGCGATTCTCCAGTACATCGCGAGAAAAGCCAAAGCGAGAGCGTGATTCCTGAGCGCCGCGGGCGCATCGTCTGAATAACCTGCGAGGAAATCCCATGCGAGAGCGCGATTCGTATACAATTATCCCGGCAAAGCAACCTAACAGCGATGTGTAGAAGCATATCTGAAAGCATTCCCCTTAAGATTCAGATGAACATCCAGTTGTAGAATTCTGCTGTTCTCGCAGTCGTAGTCGAATTCGCGATGACAGTCGCAGCGGCAAACGGGCAGTCGCAGTCACAGCCTCACCTCAGCCTGCCTCCCCCTCATGCTCATCTTGCCTCCCTCACCTGCCCTCAGCACCTCAGCCTCAGCCTCAGCCTTCTTCAGCCTCAGCCTCAGTCTGCCTTCAGCTTCGGCCTCAGCCTCAGCCTGCCTCAGCCTCAGCCTGCATCAGCCTCAGCCTCAGCCTCAGCCTGCCTCAGCATCAGCTTGCTTCGGCCTCAGCCTCAGCCTGCCTCAGCCTCAGCCTCAGTCTGCTTCAGCCTCAGCCTCAGTCTGCCTTCAGCCTCGGCCTCAGCCTCAGCCTGCCTCAGCTTCAGCCTGCCTCGGCCGCAGCATCAGCCTGCCTCAGCATTCAAAATGTGGCCCAGGAACGGAGTTCTGGGAACTAGATGAACACGAAGTGGCCTACAGTTGGCTCCGGGCATTCAAAATGTGGCCCGGGAATGGAGTTCTGGGAACTTGAAAAGCACGAAGTGGCCTACAGTTGGCTCCGGGCATCCAAAATGTGGCCCGGGAA
>CAUYUJ010010327.1:0-29097 GCA_963575745.1 Prorocentrum cordatum | reverse complement strand
AGCGGTAGCGTGGTGGGCCCTGCTGTCCTGCGTCACGTTGGTCCCGCTGCTGGATGCGCTGCTGGTGCTGTTGGTGACGCTGCCAGTCGGCTCTCGAGAGGGGACGGGTGTCGGGGAGGATGGTGGGCACGTCGGGCCGCTGCCATCCCCGATAGACGTGCTCGAAGGCGTGGTCAGGGTAGGTCCCCCCTACGGGTGAGTATCGTCGCACATGCTCCGTGTAGTCGATGTTCTGCGGCTCTGAGATCGCCGTAATGTTGATGGCCCGCTGGTGCGCTGGTCCGTAGAGGCAGAAACTACCACGGTTGCTGCGGTCGTGGTTTAGCTCAGCTTCGGTCGTGGCACGGCTCACCATGGCGTCACAGAGTCGCATATCGTATTCGAGAGCTTGAGGCCCAGGACCACCCTCGGCGTCCCAGTACAGTACCACATCTCGCCAGCGGGTGCGGGTCATGTGGGTGCGCTCGGCGATCAACTCGCAGACGGTCCTGACCGTGACACGATCCCTGTACATGTTTGTAATGGCTAGGGAGAAGGGTCGGCGGACCGTCTTGTTGAAGGTGAGTTCCTCCTTGAGGGCCTGATGGGGGCTGAAGAGCACATAGCCTTCCCTCCAAATCGGTTGGTCGGGGGAAGGTTCTTCGGGCATCCCCGTTCCTGTGAATCCAGGTGGCCGCGTTGTGCCGTCAGGCAATCCCTGCCTGGGGACGCGCCGCGGCTGTGGTGGGAGGTACCATTGGCCCTGGTAGCCTGCTTGCCCTGGTTGTGGAGGTTCTCCCCCGGGGCCTGAAGGCGCTCGGGGGGGTTCCTTGAGGTCGTGGAGGGCTGGCGCGTTGCCGAATTGGCGGTCAAGGATGTGCGGCGGCATCCCTGTGGCACGGACGTCGAGCTGGTTGTGTGGCCTGGGGGGGTGGGGACACCTGCTGGACAGGCAGCATGTGTCGGAGTCCCTCTTATTGGTGCTGTATGCACACGTCCAACTGTTGCACGAGTAGTCCGTGGACCAGTCCATATGTGTACGCAGTCCGCTGCGGCCGCAGTCTGGGCACGTTGGTTGGCCCGAGGTGCCAAGCTGTGTGTTGCGGCGAGCCGCGCAATATTGGCAGCATTGGAATCATGTTTTCACCGAGAGGGAGAGGGTGTGTGGACACCCGCCTTGCGCGTCAGCAGCGGAGACAATAGAGTGAGAGAAGAGATGTAAGACATTACACTAGGTGAAGGAGGAGTTGAAGGAGAGAAGCGTGAGTCGGATGACGGTGCCTCACGTACGGTACTAATAGAATGTATGGTTGCCTCGTACATGTTGGTCGTGAGTGCTCTGGGTGGGTTCCGGGCGATCCCACAAGGGCCAGACGTCAGCAAACCAGGATTGGCCTGTAGTGCGGACTACCTAGGCGGGGAGGCGTGCGTCCTCGGCATGGCACCTGATCCACTGGGGCCCCATATCCGCTGGTACCATGACGGTGCGCCAGGAGTCGTCCGCCTTAACGTGGACTTGGGTCGGTGCCCAGAGCTTATTAGTGGTGTCGCCGTGATCATGGTGGAGGATGACCCAGCCGTCACGCCCATCCACCGTAGGGTCAGTGACGCGGTAGCCCATGACTGTCGTCCCCCACGGTAAGTAGGCGCCATCGTGGTGATCACCAGGGTCGAGCCAGACCTCGATGCCAGGGGCGTTGACACGGGGCCGCACGTCACGAACGTGGTAGGCGAGGACGTGGTAGGCAGTCGGCTCCTCCTCCGTCACAATGTGCTCCCACGTCTCGATGCCGCTGTTGTCGGAGGTGGAGTTCCCGTCGCTCTGTCGTGACGAGCGAGAGGCAGATCGTCGCGCACGGGCACGGCCTCGGGCGAGGGCGGCGGCCGCGCTGATGAGGGAATGCGTACGGCGTTCGTCGACTCCAGATGACGTCGATGAGGGGTCTGGACTGTGGGCTAAGGCTGTGCCTGACTTGTACGTGCGTGGTGGGCCCGACGCGGCCCCAGGGCTGGAGCCGCTGGGGCGCGACCCGTGTGCGTCAGGGTGGGCCCGCACGGGGACAGCTTGCAAGCCCGTGTACACCAGGTCGATGAGTGGTTTCGGGTCCAGCTGGAGTATGTGGAGCGAGACGCGTGGTCGAGGCTGATTAGGGTCGTCCCTGGTGGCTGCTTCCGTGTAGTAGTGCTGTTTGGCCCATGCTCGCGCCGCTTCTGGCGAGTATAGCGCCTGCGGTGGTGGCCATGCTGCCGCGATGGCTGATCTGCGCCTGGTGCTAGCTTCCTGGTCGTGAGCTTCAGCCGCCTCACGGAGATCTGGATGATCGTAGCCAGCAATGTGGAGGGCGTGCGCGCAGTCACCCATGCCATAGGCGTGTGGAAGGGCACGGCACCTGGAAGCAGCTTCTGTGGGGGCACACCAGTCCATGCGGATGAGGAGGCTCAGGACCCGAGGGTAAATGAGGCGCGCTCCGTGGGCCTCCCCTTTTCACGTAGTTGTGCCTGTTTTCCCCGCGCGGTGGTTGGGTGGCTTCGCACATCCAGAGTGCGATGGGCCCCCACGCGAGGGTGTCGTCTTCGAGACTGTAGGGCGGGTGGGGCGGTATCGCGTACCACGCGGCCAGCGAAGGGTGCACGCTCACGTACGTGCGGCCAACGTTGGTGCCAGTTCGACCCTTCGTTTCACGGCGGGGGCCTGGCAAGAGGTGCCCTCCACAGGCAGCAAGACGGGCCGCAAGGTCGCCGCGGGTCCCATGCCCGAAAACAGTGGGCGCGTCGGTGGTGGGTTGACGGAGGTCCCACGTGAGGTATGGGAAAATTGTCTCGCCCGAGTTGCCGCCCGAGTCTTCCAGCACCCAAGTGAGGCGGTTCGGTGGCCTCTGCATGATGTCCGTCCACGGCCCCAGCGCTTGGAGTGTTGGGTCGTGAGTGAATCGAGGGTGGTCGTGGAGTCGTAGAGCGTCTTTGATGTCCTCAGTGGACACGCCACTGTTCCCTAGCGCGAAGCCGTTTTGGTACAGGGCGTTGAGTATGCTCTTCGGCGGCTCGGGGACCGCTGGGTCACGCTGGATGGTGTTGCGTAAGTTGCGTGTCGGTGGCTTGAGGGCAGTGTAAGGCGTACCAGGGCCTGAAGGCGCCTGGGGCCTGTCAGGTGATGCATCGCGTGCTCGCCGTCGTGGTGGTTGGGTGTCCGCGTCGGGGGAGGAACCACGAGCGTCAGCGTGTCGGAAGATGGACCACGGGCTGCCATGGTTGCGCTCACTCGTTACCCTTGGCTCGGTGTCGCTGCCGTGTGCTGTGGCATCCTCGTTGGTCGGTAGGTTACCGAATGTCGCGCCGTTCTTGGAGCCGTCTCGTGGAGTCGGGCTGGTCGATCTTGGTGTGACAGACGAGGCTCGCGATACGGCGGCTGTGACTTCAACGATGGCGGCGGTGGTGGCGGTGGTGACGTCGGCGACTGCGGCGGCAACAGCTGCGGCGTAGTGTTCCTGTAGCAGCGGATGTCGGAGTGCGTGCACCTGCTGGTCGTCGTGTTCGTCGGCGAGCGTGCACGGCATTTTGTGTGTGGCCTCGTCTTTCGGCCTCCTGCTCGGTTGGCAACAGCGGAGGCACCACTGGGCAGTGGATGAGTCCAGGGCCCGCGCACATATGCGGGCGCCTACGTGTCCGACAGCTCCCTGGGCAAGGAGTTTGGCACCGACGAGTAGAAGGCCACACACAACTCCACCCGTGGCTATAGCCCCTAGCTTGCCGCTGGCCCATTTAAGGACGCCCTCGAAGCCGACCCCGACTGCAGTGGCTCCGCCCGAGACACCATCTCTGAGTTTGTCGCTGGTCCATTTGAGAGTGGCCCTCAATGTGGACGTGACATAGTATGTCGTTTTGCGTCGGAATATAGTGGACACCGATGGGCCTGGTGCCGTCGCTTGGCGTCGTCGTCGTTGTCGGTAGCTGGGGTCTCGGCTCGGGGTCGGCAAGTATCCATCGATCTGGTCCTTGTACGTCATTGCTATCGCGATGGCGTACGTGGCCACCAGGAGGCAGATGAGGCAGCCACAATGTCGTGATGCCGCTGAGCTGTGCTGGGGCTCGTGGGGACCGCTGGCATCTGGGTGTTCATCATCGATGGGGTCGTTGTCGATGTCGGCCTGCCAGTGGTCGGTGGCACTGGGGTTGGAGTCAGTCACGTTGTCACCTCCTGCGGTCTGGGGATGTCCAGGTCTAGCCAGTGGTGCAGCGGGGCTGAAGCCGCCACTGCACGGACTGGCATGCGCTGTCGAAGCAGTGGAATGGCTTGTCACATCAGCGGCAGTGACGCCTTCAGCGTCGTTGAGCCGCGCACGAGGGTCGGCCTGATCTGAGGTGTGGGGCGCACTGCTTTGCCACGGGGCGAGCCCAAAGTAAGGCTCACTGTCGCGGTCACGCTGAGCCGAGTCGCCTGATGGTATCGTGCCGTCTCGATCCTGGATATCGATGTCGTCCTGGCTATCCTCCGACGCGTGGAACGAGTCCATGGATGTATTGCCGATATCGCTGGCCGCGATGTGCTGGAGCAGCCATGATACGGGATCATCTGCGGCCTGATCGGTGCCGTCCGTCGGCGCCGCAGCGAGCTCCGCCTCGACGAGCGGCAGCATGTCTGGCGGTTGGTGCAGGATGACATCAGCGAGGTACGCCATGGCGTCATGGTCGGGTGGAGGGAGACCTCTTGGCAGCAGAGCATGGGCCCGTGAGAGGTATGGCGGTAAAGGTGCCATGAAAGCCCCAGGGCCAACGAGCGTGGCACGAGCGCCCTGGTACTCCAGAAGGAGGCCGAAATAGCGGGTGGCGTACTCGCGGCTGCTCTGGATCCGAGTGAGGTTGCGGTTGATGCGCTGCCTGTCGGGGCCCGCTCTGTGCCAGATGTCCTCGCACATGTCGACCGCGGTGCGATGGCGCAGGGCGTCGGTGGTGTCCTCGGACGCCTCAAGGAAGAGGTGATCGTATTGCGGCAGATGGAGCGTCGCCAGGATGTACGGGACGCAGTCCTCGAGCCATGCCCAGAACATGTCCTGGTTTTCCTCACCTGGTGCCCACGCCGCAGCACACGGTATGAGCCGGGCGCGGATCATCATCAGGTGCCAGAAAGCAGGGTCTTCCTCGGGTTCGCCCCTATCTCGCATGGGAGTGGTGGGACCCGTAGGGCAATAGCGGGGCACAACAGCGGGGCTGAAGCCGCCACTGTGTGCCTGGCCAATACTGCACGGACTCGCGGCAGCGGTGCCGTTGACGATCGGGTCCAAGATGGTGCAGTGATCGTACTTGTAGATGCTGTCATCGTAGAGGTAGAAAAGGGACGCACGTTCGACGTGCTGCAGGAGAAACCCACCTCCATGCTGGGGCGCACCGCCTGAAGACGGGTGTGCTCCAGCGAGCGAGGGGAGGGCCAGGCTGCAAGCAAAGCGCCACATGATGGCGAGGCCTGGCAGGCGGCGCGAGCGATGAGCCAAAAGCTGCATGTCAGCACGCATCTTTAGGTACCCCTGCATGCTCATGTACATTGCAACAAACACACCCACAGCAAGATGACAGGTGTCCCTACACCAGGTAGCTTGCTCGTGCTGCTGCCAAAAATGACATGATATAGCAAGGAGGAGGTACGACGAGAAGTGAGAAGGGATGCCTCTGAAGGCGCTTCCTCGGAGGGCTGAGGCGGGCTCTCTGAGGCACCTTCAATAGGGTTCCTGTGTGACCCGCCCTTTGTCTTTGCCTTTGTCAGCCCCTGGGGGCCCCGTCCCTGGGGTGACCTGGCCTGGCTGGTCGATCCACCCGCAGACAGCCACGGGATCGGCAACTGGTGCAGCTTCCTCCTTTTTGGTTTCGAGGGTGGCCACCTGGGGCAGGTGGATGGTACCCCCCGTGAGGTGCCCGAGGAGGGCCTGGATGTCGCCGCGCAGTGCAGCAGCTTCGGTAGTTGCCGTCTGTTGCTGGGTGACGACGGTGGCAAGCCCTCGTTCCAAGCCTGTAACGTGCTCCGTGAGTGTGGCCTGGGATGAGAGAACGCCCGCAAGCTGGACCTGCATGTTGTCCACCGTGTTGGCAAGCAGCTCGTGCTGTTGTTCCATGTGTTGGATGCGGGTCGTGGCGGCATCTGGCAGTTTAGGGACCGTAGCGAAGCGTTCGCCGAGGGTGTTCGGTTCGTGCGATGCCACGCTGAATTCATCCCCTGATGAGAGGATCTCGACGTCGCCTGGTACCTCGGCGGCTGCGTCAGCGTGCCCTTCCGTGTGGCCCCCACCTTCAGCCGCCACCGCGCCAGGTTGCGGATCGTGCCCGTCCCCACCTGGTCCTTGAACGGCCGTCTGCTCGGCAGCTCCATCCGTGCCGTGCGGGGGTGCAGAGGAGCTGCGGCCTGGGGCGCCGTGTGACCTTGCGTGCGGCGTGGCGTCGCGTTTCCCGCTGGAGGATCGGTGGCGCTTGGCTAAAGGCTCCTCCTTGGGGATCGGGAGCGGTGCGACGCCCTTGCCTTTGGGCGTGGCAGTCATGAGGTCGTGGAGGTAGGGGCTCTGGGCCGCTTTGGTTAGGAGTGTGCCCGTGGCGGGGCTGAAGCCGCCACCACGGGCGGGCGGCGTCACAGGCTCTGTGATAGTTGGTAGGGGTGACAATGGTAACGTTATCCCTCTTCGGCACGACCTCAGCCAACGGGGCCTCGGTGATGCTCCACGGGATGGGGCACCCTGCGACCTGTACCGTATATGTGGGTGGGGGACGATGAGCGCGCACTAAGGCAAACTGCGCCGAAGTGGCTGGGTCCCAGGCGGGGTGGTAGACCTCACAGTCCCATTTGACGGACGGGCCCGTGAGAGTCTTAGCAAGCTGGGTCAGCGTGGCATGGCGTGCCGCAATGCCCGTGATGCGGTATCGCGTCTTGGCGAGAGTGGCTTCACAGCCACGGATGCTGACAGCAGCGGCCTTGGCGGCGTCTGACCCACGTGCAACACGGATCCCCAATAAGCCTGACTTGCCGTGCCTGACGACTCCTAGGGCTTTGAAGTCCACCGACTTCTGAAACGCCTCTGCCATCGTGATGGGCTGGTCCTCGGGGAACCACACGGTCTGGTACTTGTCTGCCGTGGGCTCGTCCGCACCTACGTTGCTGAGGTCGTAGGTGGCGCCGAGTTGCCCCGAACCCGCCAAGACCTTGTCAACTGCTTGAAGACTGACGCCGAAAGTGGCAGCCAGGGACCTTTTTCCGACGCCAGATCCGTACCTGCCTAGACTTTTGCAGGGTTCGAGGATAGTGACGGCTTTAAAGTTGCCGTGGAAAAGGGCCTTGAAGGTGTCCTGCAGCTGACTGTCGAGCTCCTGGCGGCGAGCGTCTTTCTTAGACTCCCTGTGCTTTTGGTTTTGGCGCGCCTTGTCCTGTGGAGCGGAATCCCCTCGGAAAGGACCCTTGGCGCGTGGACCACCGTTCACGGGGGCGCCTCCCGAAAACTGATCCTCGAAGGCCTGATGCATGGAGGGGACTGCGGCGATGGCTTCGGTTTCATGTATGGTCACCCGAATCCAGCATACGTGGTCGGCAGGATCAATGGTGGCGACGGCTACTTTTTCCGTGCAGGCGACTTCCTTGGTGCCCAGCTGGTACACGGTCACGGGGACGTGCGTGTGAACCACTTTGGGCGCCTTGGGGTGGCGCTTCAGCACGGGGACGGCGAGCTCGGTGCCGACGTAGTTGTCGTTTTTTGGGCCCATGACAGCGATCGCGAGCTGACCCGTGGTACGCTTACCCTGCTCGAGATGGTGCTGCAGCAGCCGCTCGCCGCTCTCGTAGTCGTGGAGGCTGATGCTGGGCTTGTACGTCTTGCCGTCGTCGAGTGATGTGGGTTCGGCCAGGACTGGGACCTTCCAGAAGGCCGGGTCCAAGGCAATAAATTTGGCGTCCGCAGCCTGAAGACGTGCGGACGCAGCTGGTGGATAGGATGTGTCACCACCATTGCGCTTAGGCTTGCTGCGCTGGTGGTGATCCAGCGTGTAGCTGATCTGGTTGGCGGCACACATGCGAATCAAGGCACTGCCGAGCTTCTTGGTGTTGGTCTTGTGCATGTCGTACGTGGCCTGCAGCTCGTCCGCGTTCAGCTCGGCGAGCCCGTTGTATGCGGCTGTGGGGCGGTCAGACCCCGCTTGCTTGAAGGCTGCAATGCAGTCCTGTTTGCGTTGGAGGAGGGATCCTTCAGCTGCAGGACGTGAGCTCGGCGGCTGCTTGGAAGAGCGACGGCGCTCCGGCTTGGCGGGGGCCATTGCGGCGGGCGCTCTGGTGGGAGGGAGGGGAGGTGACGCAAATCAGTACCGCGCTGCTGGCGCGGTTCCGGTCTCGCGAGGCCTGGGAGTCTGGACTCCGAGGCGGGGCGCTTCGCGTCGCGGCTACGGTCTGAGTGCAGGGCACTCTCGAGCCGAGACTAGAGAGAGAGAGAGAGAGAGAGAGAGAGAGAGAGAGAGAGAGAGAGAGAGAGAGAGAGAGAGAGAGAGAGAGAGAGAGAGAGAGAGAGAGAGGAGAGAGAGAGAAGAGAGAGAGAGAGAGAGATAGAGAGAGCAGAGAGGAGAGAGAGGAGAGAGAGAGTGAGAGAGGAGAGAGAGAGAGAGAGAGAAGAATAGAGAGAGAGAGAGAGGGAGAGAGGAGAGAGGAGAGAGAGGAGAGAGAGAGAGAGAGAGAGAGAGAGAGGAGAGAGAAGAGAGAGAGAGAGAGAGAGAGACAAAAAAAGAGAAGAAGAAAGGGAGAGAGAGAGAGAGAGAGAGAGAAAGAGAGAGAGAGAGAGAGAGAGAGCTCCATAGCCATGTTGGCTCAAGGCCAAGAGACACCCGACGACCGCGAGTCCCTCGCGGGCGTTTCCTGAGCGCGAGGGGTCTCGCGCCTTGGGGCCGCGACTCTTTGCAATTTCTCTGCCGGCGCTCGCGGCCGCGGCGGGCGGCGGCCGCGGTGTGTCTCCTTGCTGCGCTGGGGGCGCCATGGCTGGGGGCAGCTCTGGCGGCGGGGCGCGCGGCGGAGGCGGCAGCGGCGAGTCGGGGAAGTCAGGGGGGCCTGGCGGCGGGCCCCGCAGTGGCGAGTCAGGGGCTGCGGCCAAGGCAGCGGCCAAGAGCCCCTGGCACTGCAAGTCTTGCAGTACGCCTGGCGCCAGAGGCTTCAGGAAGCTCAGCTTAAGGGGCTGCATGCAGTGCAAGTGGTGCAACATGCCGAAGAGTTCCCACTTCGGTGGGAAGCCGGCGCAGGCTGCGCCCTCGCGGAACAACGCCGAGGTCAAGCTCGCCCAGGCGCTGGACGAGCTCAAGCAGCTCAAGGCGGCGGCGGCCCAGCCTGGGGCGGGAGGGGGCTCCGCGCCTGGAGGAGGCACGCCCCCCTGGCGTGAGGGCGCAGCGGCGGGGGGCGAGAAGCGCCAGCGCTTGGAGCAGCTGGACAAGCAGCTGGGCGAGATTCGGCGCTGGGCGGACATGGAGGACGAGGGGGGCGAACTCGTGGAGGCCGCCCGCAGCAGGAAGGCCACGCTCGAGGCGGAGCGCGATCAGCTGCGCCAGGAGGTCTTGGTCTTCCAGGCTAAGCCCAAGGACGTGCAGCTCAATAGCCTCACGGACCAGATCAAGAAGCTGGAAAAGCAGCAGGAGAAGGGCCGCGGGGAGATGGTGGCAGTGGCGGCGCAGCAGAAGGAGCTTGACGCCAAGGCCGGAGCGCTGCGCCTGGCGGACGCCGAGCGGGAGGCGAAGCTGGCCGAGCTCAGGGCGGAGCAGGCTCGCACGCTGGGCAAGTTGGCTCAGCCTCCTTCTGGGCTGCGCAGTGGCATGGAGAGAGATCGAGGTCGAGGGCCCCGAGCTCTCCGCCAACTTCCTGGGCGATGTGCTGGGCTCGATCGGAATCGAACGGGCTCTGCATGCGTCGCTGCTGGAGCAGGCGACCAAGGTCGAGCAGCAGCGCCGAGAGGCCAGGGCTACTGAGGCTGCAGCGGCAGCAGCCGCCAGGGCGGCCGAGCGGGTGCGTGCCCCGATCCCTGGGGAAGGAGTCCCTGCAGGCGGAGATGCCATGGGCGACGAGGAGCTGGACGTCGACACGCAGCTCAGCTTCCTCACGAAGGTGGGGGCCGCCCCAGCTGGGGCCGAGGGCACTGATCGTCCTGCTGACGATGATGTGCGTGAAGCCTTCAAGCGGTTCTACGCCGACTTGGACCTGCTGCCGCCCAAGCGGGCGCGCACTTCGGCCTGCGGGCCGTGCAGGAGCCATGGCGGGCAGCAGTGGCAATGGGGTGGCCGACGACAACGAGTTGTACGAGGCCGACGAGCAGGCTGCCCGTGCCTTGGGAGTCTGCGACTATTGGGGAGCTGACGGCTGCCCAAGCCAAGAGGGTCAGACGCGGCCAGGGCGCGGAGCGGCAGCGGCCGCTGGTGGCGCGGCGCTGGGGCTGCTGTGCGCGGAGGAGCTGCAGGGGTCGGCTTTAGGCTGCGGACTGCATGGCCTTCCTGTTGGCGCTCTCGCTGGGGGGGCGGATCTTCAGACCCACTCTGGGCTGAATGGGGTGATCGGCCATCAAGGGTACGGCCCCAGGATGTCAGAGGCGGTTGACCAGGGTGGGTCTCCCAACTGGCAACCACGGGCGTCGGCCTCAGGGCACGGCCCAGGGGGGGGGGAGGGGGCGGAGGGATTCAGCCCCTCGAAGTCGCAGCCCCCTCGTCACACGGACACCACTTCGGCGACTCGTTGGAAGGGGACGACCAGATCTTCGAGGAACTCGGCCGCCCCGCCTGCCAGGAAGGTTGCAGGCCCCGAGACCCTGCCTCGGTAGGCGCTGCAGCCGATCCTGTGCGCCCTGGGCGGAGCTCGAGCCCCCCGCTCGCTCCGCCCCTCCAGCCGCGCGACGGCGCCGCCATCCCGCGGGCCCCAGCACTGCCTGGCCAGAGGCCAGGAGCTGCAGGCTCACCTCGGGGCTGCGTGGGCGAGCGCACGCCTATGGTCAGGGGGGGCTGCTGCCTGGCCACCGCCAACGTGGCGTCGCGGGGGCCCTTGAATGAGTACCTCCTTCAGGCTGATGGCCAGACGACCCTGGTGCTGGCCGTGCAGGAGCACCACTGTGCGGCAAGCGCCCTGGCGAGCAGCAGCAGGCGGCCAAGGATGCTGGCTGTCATGGAGTCTGGAGCGCCGCCGCGCCGTCCCCGACATCGACGACGGGTGCGAGCGGCGGGGTCGCGGTGCTGGCCCCCGCCAGCATCCAGTTGACGGGCCCTCCTGGGCGCGACTCGCATGTGTTGGTGCCTGGGCGGCTGGTCGCTGGGCATGTTCGAGCAGGACCTCAAGGGGGCGTGGTGGTGCTGAGTGTGCACCTGCACGTCGGGGAGGGTCTCTCGGCGAACAACCTAGGCATCATGTGGGAGCTGGCCCGGTACCTCGGCGCGCTGGAGGCGGAGGGCTACCACTGGGCGGTCATGGGAGACTGGAACATGGAGGCGGACGTCCTGGACTTCGGTTGGATCCGCAAGCTGCGAGCGCAGATTCGGGTAGCTGACGCCCCCACCTGCAGACAGGGCAGCGGCTCCAGGATCGACTATTTCGTGGTGTCCAAGAGCCTGGCTAGCTTTGCGGCGGCACCGCCGCGGCTGGACAGGGGTGCCAGCACGTGGCCCCGCTGGCCCGTCCACCTGCCCCTGCGGGCGCTGCGAGTGGAGACTTGGCAGCAGGTGCTGGGTGAGCCGAGGGCAGTTCCCAGGGAGCCCGCCAAGCCTGGCTGCGCCCGTGGCCCCTGGCGGTGGACGGAGGTGATGCGGTGCGTCCAGGCCACGCATGGCGACCAAGGCCTGCAGATCATCTGGGACCTGCTGCTGGAGGGAATCGAGACGGAGATCCTCGACAGACGGGACCTGGTGGGACCCGCCCGCCGCGCCTTCGCAGGGCGTGGCCCGCGGGGGGAGGCTGCAGGCTTGAGATGGGAGATGGCGCAGTGGAGGCCACCCCAGAAGCGGAAGCTGCGGGGGCCAGAGGCCCACGCCTGGGCGGCGTTGGCTGGGTGGGCGTCCGAGCTCCTCAGCAAACGGGACCGCCTGGGCAAGTTGCTGGCAGCGCTGGACAGCCACAGGCAGGAGGAAGGCAGAACGGCGGTCGCGGCGAGGGAGAAGTGCATGAAGTCCATCGCGGCCACCCTGGCGCATCTCACGATGTTCCTGGCGGACATCGAAGGCCATGTGCACTCGCGGACCCTGCCGCTGTGGGCACAGCGGCCCTTCCGAGCCGACGCCAACTGGGCAGAGGCGGACTTCGAGCGGGACCTCACGCGTGCGCTGGCTGAGGCGAAGGAGAAGCAGAGGAGGCTGGTCCAGGCTGACGAGGCCCGCTGGAAGGAGTGGGTGGACGAGGCCTTCCTGGGCGGCGCGGGAGCGGCGCATGCGACCTCCAAGGTACCTGCGCTTCAGGAGGTGCTACCCGCGCTGCAGAAGGAAGGCTCGGCGGCCTTAGTGGTGAGGGAGTTGAAGCCGTGGATCGACATCTGGAACTACCACGGCCCCACCAGCATGGAGCTCCCCCTCGACGCGCATGCATGGGACAAGTTGCCGCCGTTGCAGCTGCACGGCGTACGCGAGGTGATGCGATCGTTCCCATGGCGCACAGGGGTGGGTCAGCCGGGCATTCCGCCGAGGGCGCTGGAGGATCTCTCCGACGGGGCCTTGCACGCCATGATCGCGGTCTGCCACAAGTGCGAGGAGCCCCTCGCGTGGCCGGGTGGCCGCCTCATCAACACCATGGTGAGGCTGCCCAAGCCCGGCGGGGGCTGCAGGCTGATCGGCCTCATGCCGGCCTTAAGCGAGTGTGGAGCCGAGCAAGAAGGCCGATAACCAAGGACTTGGAGCTTGCCCATCCCTCGGCCCTGGTTTGGGGCACGGGCCCTGGACGCTCGAGCTCCGACTCCGCGTGCGAGCTGAACCTGGCCAAGGAGCAGGCTCGCCTTGGCGGCTTGGACTCAGCCCAGGTGGCCCTCGACCTCTGGAAGGCCTACGAGCTGGTGGCGCCCGAGGCGCAGCTGGTGGAGGCCCGAGCGCTGGGGTTCCCTATGAGGCAGGTTTGGGTGCTGCTGGGCACCTATCGGCAGCCAAGGACGCTGGCGGCGTTCAATACTACGTCGGACCTCGTCGTGGCCTGGCAGGGGAACATCGCAGGGTGCGGCCACGCCAACTCGCTGCTGATGGTGCTCACGCTCCGCGCGCTGCAGAGAGCGCACGCCATTGCGCTGTCGGTGACGCCGCGTGGCCTGGTGGACGACGTCACCTTGGACTGGAGTGGACCACGGGGCGCGCCCGACGACAGCCTGTCCGAGGCGCTCAAGAGCTTCTCGTCGAGCATGGTGGAGCTCAAGCTGGTCATGCAGCCGCAGAAGTCGGGGCACCTGGCTTCCTCCAGACAGAGGGCGCGGCTGCTGGCGCCCTCCATGCGGAGCGCGGGCCTCGCGGAGAAGTTCTGGGTGCGCAACCTAGGGCGCGAGCTTCATGGGCGGAAGGCGCTCCGTACTCAGGGGAAGCGCCGCCTTCAGGCCCTCGCGGCCAGGCGCAGCCGAGTGGCCATGCTCAGGCGGGCCGCTGGAAGGCGCGCAGCGGCGCTGGTAGCCACGGGCCTGTCCCCTTCGGCTGGCCATGGCGCGGGCGTGGCTGGCCTGGCGGATCGGCCGCTGGCACAGCTGCGGACGGTGGCGGCGGTCACGGCGGGTGCCAAGGCGGGCTGTGGTACCGCCGCGGTCATGCTGCTGCAGCGGCGCGTCCTGAGTACCAGCTGGGGCAAACTGGCTGAGGCGGCGAGGGCGGGCACATTGTCCTGGGCGTCGGTGCAAGGCCCGCTCGGGGCCACGTGGCTCACGCTCGGCCGCGTCGGCTGGACGATGGCAGCGGCGTGGGCGCTGCAGACCGACCTGGGCGAAACGCTGTCCATGCTGAGGGTGGCCCCGCGGGACATCAAGGACGCGCTGGTGGAGGGCATCCAGCGCTGGCAGTGCAGGCGGCTGGTAGCCCGCCTGACGAGGGCCAGGGCGACGCCCTCTGGCCGAGGGCAGTCCGCGCCGTGGCGTGCAGGGCGAGGCCCGCGGCGGAGCTGGGGGCCATCCAAGCGGTTTGGGCAGGAGGGCACTTCACCAACGCCTGGAGATACGCCCGAGGATACGCTGACTCCGACACCTGCCGGGCCTGCGGGGGAGCCAAGGACACGCTCATGCACAGGTGGTGCGTGTGCCCTGTCCTCATGGCACCGCAGGGCGAAGAGCTGGAGCACGAGGCGCCGTTCTGTAAGCCGATCGCGGAGATGCGCCACCAGCTGGAGGAGGCCGAGCAGAAGTGGACCATCGGGGACAGCGAGCTGCCGCTGTCGTACGGCCTGCCGCTGCTGCCTGCCATGCCGCCGCCCGCGCTTTCGGACAACGTGGTCTTTGAGTGCAGCGGGAGGGCTGGCCGTCGGTGGTATGCACGGGCGGCTCAGGGCACGCCTCCTGTGTCCCCAAGGCGCGAATGTGCGGATGGGCCGCGGTGGCTTTCAGGCCTGATGGGCTCCCCCTCAAGGCGGCATACCGGCCGCTGCCTGGGCCGCGCCAGGCGGTGGGGAGGGCTGAGCGGCAAGCGTGCCTAGTGCCCCTGGTGCAGGCGGGCTCCGTCCAGGTCATCGTCAGCGACCTGCAGGCCCTAGCCACGGAGGGCAACGACTGGTCCCCGACGGCGCAATCGGCCAGGGCACGGCACGCCAGCATCTGGCGCCAGCTCCATGCGGCTGCAGCGAGGCGCGGGGGACCGCCGCCGCGCTTCCGATGGGTGCCCGCCCACCGCAGCCTCCAACAAGCGCTGGGCGAGGGCTTGCGGCCCCTGGACTGGCTTGGAAACTGCTGGGCGTACTTCTTCGCCAACCTCGGTGCGGAGGGGACCAGGCTGCCCAACAACACGGTGGAGGCGCTGCAAGCGGAGCTCCAGCGCGCTCTGGGCACGGCCACGTTCCTGGGCTGGGCGGCGGCGCGCATCTGCCAGCTGGACCTGTGGAGGCCCCTCGGAGAAGATGGCAGACTCCAGCGCCGTCAGGTCTGGAGGGGGCCCGCGGCCCCAAAGCTCAGCCTCACGAGGCACGAGTATCAAGTCATCAGCTCGTGCGGAGTGCAGTGCGTTCATTTTGGGAGGGAGGCCTGCACGGCAAAGGCACGGACGCTGCTGGACTGCAGGCCCTGCCAGCCTGCGGAGCTGGGCAGGATGCGGGCCCGCTGCAACCAGGGGCGGCCACTGGCGAGTTCAGCAGCTGTCAATGCGAGCCTGCAGGCGGCTGAGCGCATGGAGGAGGAGGGGCTCCTGCCCATGCGCGGGGCGCGCACCGCGGCAGAGGGCCAGAAGTGGACGTTGCAGCGGAAGGTCGACTTACCTGCTGGAGGCGGCCAAGGGTGCCCTTGCTGCGAGTCCTGCCGACATGGAGGCATCTGGACCGCCAAAGGCACGGAGGACGCAGCGACCCGATCCTCGACCCGATCGAGGCCGTGAACAGGGCGGTGCTGTGCAACGCGCGGGCTTGGTGTGGCCGCAGGAAGGCAACGATCCCTTCGCCATCGAAGCGTGGGACCGCTCTGGGCCGCTGGAGGCCGCCTTGGGCATGCTGGCTAGCTCCTGGATCGTCGACCTGATGGACCAGAGCCTGGCCTACGCGTCCTGGATGGAGGAGTGCGTAGAGTACGTGTACAGGCTGCTGGGCGAGGAGGTCTACCGCGGCTTCTTCGCGCACAACAGCGACGATATGCGCAGCGCGGAGCGCCTGAGGCGGGCCGAGGAGTTCTGCGAGAGAGGCAGGCGTGATGGCGGGCCTTTCAGGGAGGCCCACATCGACGAGACGCTCCAGCTGGAGGGCGAGGCCAGACAAGCCAAGCTCCAGCGGCTGAGGGGCTACCACGCTGCGGCGCGCGCCTTCCTGTGCGACCGTGGCAGCGCACGGCGCGCTGAGGGCAGACGTGGGCCTCTCTACTTCACCTTCTTTGAGCCCGTGGGCGGAGCGCACGGCGGTGGTAGTGGCGGCTGGCGGCAGACTGGCGCGCCCCAGCGGCGAGGGCGCTCGAGGTCTCGGACGAGCAGCCGTGCCAGCCAGTCGCAGGGCCCCGCGGGAGGCCGAGCCGAGCCGCAGAGGCCTGCGCTGCCGCGGCCAAGAGGCGATGCGGAGGGTCCACAGCGGCCAGTGGGCCCGCGGGCCGCCCACGCCCAGCGGCGCAGGCGCAGTGCGAGGCGGTCGGCCAGCAGGCCCCGCTCTCCGCATGCGCGGGGCCAGCCCGCGGCCCACATCGAGGCCGAGCGCAACATCAGCCCCGACCCTCACGCAGCTATCGGCCTGGAGGTGCTGCGCAGCATGCTGAGGGCCTTCGCGGGCTGCTGGGTGTTCGACCTGCGCGACTCGGAGGCCGCGGAGGACTCCTGGATGGCCTGGGCGGCGCAGTACGCCCTCGCTTGGCTGGCCAGGCCCGACAATGAGGATGCGAGGGCGGCAGCTGCGAGGCGTGCAGGCTACATGGGCTTGCGGGCGCTGGTCCAGGCGATGGTCAGGCAAGCGTGGCTCTTGAAAGCGGACGTGCGGCGCATCTCAGTGGGGCACCTGATGAGCCTGGAGACCCTGGAGGAGTGGCTGCACGTGGCTGCCTTGCAGTGGGCCACACTGGACGACGTCTGCTGCACCATGGAGGACGTCATCGGCGAGGCGGGGGCCAACCTGCCCGTATTGCCTGGCTTCGCTGGTGCCCTGCCTGGCTTGGGCCCCGCTGGCTCCAGCGAGCAGCCATCCCGCCAAGCTGGCCTGCCGCGGCCCCAGGGCCTTCGCGGCCGAGGGATCGAAGCACTGCGGCGGCCGTGGCCAGGCACTCGGCACAACCCGCAGCTGCCGATGGTGAATGCGATGCAGGGCGGGCCAGGTGCCTTGGGCAGCGACAGCGACGGCGAGGACGACTGGACGCACCCACAGGCGACGCCGTCTGGGCTGCCTCCGCCCCCGCCTGCGGCCGCAGCGGGCCAGGCACCGCCGCCGCAGCCAGTGGGGGCGGATCAGGGACTTCGGGGCGAGGCCGATGCCGTGGGAGGCGACGACCCTGCGCTGGTTCACGGAGGAGGCGAGGCTGCGGCTGCCCGCGGGGCGGGCCCCCCCCCCGTGGCGGCTGCCTGCGCCTTGGCGGCGGCGGCGGCGGCAGCGGCTGCTGGGCCCAGCGAGTGCGGCGGCGGCGGGCAGGGGTCGAGTGCTGATGCCCGAGGGGCCCAGCGCTCGAGGAGCCCCGAGCGGGCGGGAGGTCCCCGCCCGCCGCGCGGAGAGGTGCAGCTTGCAGAGGTGCACTTGGGGCACGGCCTGCGCGCGGCGGGGCAGCATGCCTTCTGCTGCAAGTGCGGGGCCTTCGCGCAGCTGAAGGGCGTGGATCGGGCCAGGGGCCTGAAGGCGGAGTGCGGCGGCCGCCTGCCGCTAGGGCCGCAGGCCACGGCTGGGAAGAAGAAGAAGAGGCTCTACCTGGGCCGCCTGCTGAGCGGGAAGGACCCGTACACGGGGCGGCCGCTCGGATGAGCTCGGGGCTGCTGCTGCTGGCGGGCTGCCCGCTGGCCCTGCGGGCCCCTTGGCCGCGCGCCTGGCGCGCTGCCACGTCCTGGGCGCAGCTTCGCTGGGGCCCAGGACCTGCTCGGCCGCGTGCCTGCGCGCGGCCGCCTGCGGCCTGCTGGGGCGGGCCGCCCTGATGCCAGGCCTGCAGCCGTGAGGGCTGCGCGGCCTTGCGCGTGCGTTCGGGCGTCCGCGGTCGGCTCCGACCGACTGCGGCCGCTCCTCGGGGTGCGAGAGAGAGAGAGAGAGAGAGAGAGAGAGAGAGAGAGAGAGAGAGAGAGGGAGAGAGAGAGAAATAGAGAGAGAGAGAGAGAGAGAGAGAGAGAAATAGAGAGAGAGAGAGAGAGATAAATAACAAGAGAAAGAGAGAAAGAGAAAGAGAAAGAGAAAGATAAAGAGAAAGAGAGAGAGAGATTATACAAAACTCCTTTCCCCACACGGGAAACTTCTTCTCTTTGTGGAGCGGTGGTGCGGTGGTCTTGCAGGTGCAGACGCTGTGGCTGGGCTACGGAGCGTTTGCGGCCTGGTGGTCAGCCAGTGGTCACCTGGTGGTCACCCGGTGGTCACCCGGAGGCTGGTCTCATGGGGCGCGAGCGCAGTGGCGCTCGACCACCGGGTGACCACGGCGTGACCATCGAGTGACCGCCGGCGACTACCGGGAGACCACCAGGCGACCACCGGTTGACCGCCGGTTGACCACCGGTTGACCACCGCCTGACCACCAGGCTGCAAACGCTCCGTAGCCCAGCCACGGCGTCTGTACCTGCAAGACCACCGGACCACCGCTCCACCAGGAGCAAAAGTTTTCCCCTGGTGGGAACGATTTTTTTTGCTTGAGACAGAGAGAGAGAGAGAGACAGAGATGATAAAACAATCCG
The DNA here is from genome assembly GCA_963575745.1 of Prorocentrum cordatum. Classification (NCBI taxonomy): domain Eukaryota; class Dinophyceae; order Prorocentrales; family Prorocentraceae; genus Prorocentrum; species Prorocentrum cordatum. The sequence goes on along the minus strand of CAUYUJ010010327.1, from coordinate 10,671 downwards.
TTTCCCACAAGGGAAAACTTTTTCTCCTGGTGGAGCGGTGGTCCGGTGGTCTTGCAGGTGCAGACGCTGGCTGGGCTACGGGGCGTTTGCGGCCTGGTGGTCAACCGGTGGTAAACCCTTCTGAACCTTTTTACCAACGCTTTAAAACATTTCAAACCAGTGGAATCCCTTTTAAACCTTTCTTAAACCAGTTTAAACCATATGAAATCCTTGTGAACCCTTCTAAACAATTTTAAAACTTTTCAGAACCCTTCTGAACCATTGAAAACCCTTTTCAACCATTTTCCTGTAAAGCCTTTTTCAAACCCTTTTAAGACCTGTTTAATAACCCTTTTAAGCCATTGTAGACCTTTAAAACTTCAAACAAAGGAACCCCTTTTACACCCTTAATTTTGTGTTCAAGCCATGTTTAAAACATTGTAAACCCTTTCGACCCCTTTTAAACCCGTTTAAACCATCTGAAGTCGTTGTAAGCCCTTTTTAACCCATTGCAGACCTTTTTTCCCCAAACCCTTTAACCATTGTAAACATTTTCAACCCTTTCAAACCTTTTTAAACCATTTGAAATCCTTGTAAACTTTTTTTGCCAGAACCCTTTTACACCACTTCAAAGCCATTTTAAACCATTGTAAACCCTTTGGAAACATTTAAGCCCCTTTTACAAACAATTCGAAATCCGTGTAAATTCTTTTAAACTCTTTTCAACCATTTTGAACAACATTTTTTTTTTTTTTCAAAATTGTTATAATTCCTCTGAAACATTTTTGAACTTTTTTACACATTTTTCAATTATTGTGAACTTCTTTCCACCGTTTTAAACCATTCAAACCCTTTTAAACAATTGTAAACCTTTTTTGAACCCTTTTAAACATAAAAAGCCGTTGGAACCATTGTAAATCCTTTAACCTCTTTTTAAACTTTTCATAACTGTTAAAGCTTTTTAAAACCCTTTTTAAACTCATAGCTCTGGCGCGGGATTTTTGTTTCGCCCTGCCAGCTGCTAAGATAACGCTTCGGTGCGGGGCGGTGGCCATACCCTGGCATGGGCCACCCTCTAGAACGGCCGGAAAAAAACACATCCATTTCTCAAAGGGGATTGTAATAGGAATCGAATAGGAAGATGATGATGATGAGGAGGAGGAGGAGGAGGAGGAGGGGGAGGAGGAGGAGGAGGAGGAGGAACATCCAAGGAATTCCGCAGCATTTCTTATGAAATCCGTAGCATGTTAGAGGAATTCCGCATATGTTCATAGGACATCCCTAGCATGTCGTAGGACAACCTTAGCATGTCCTATGACATCCATATCATTTCTCTGGGAGATCTTTGCCATTTCCTAGGAAGTCCTTCGCACATCTTCAGGACATCCCTAGCATCTCCTAGGGAGTCCCTGGCATGTCCTAGGAAATGCTTAGCATATCCAAAGGCATCCCCAATGATCTGTCATTGTGCGGTGTGCGGAATGCCACGGATATATTTTCTGATTTGTGTGCGGTGCTAAAGATATCGCTCTGCGAAAACGGCCCCCTGGAATTATTTTAATACTGGGTCGGTGCTAACGATAACCCTGGGGGGGTTTTTAAAAGCTTCCTCCGGTTATACACGCCCAAAACGCACACCACCAACACAGGGCGCACTGCGCTCCGATGTTACAAAATCCCCGCTTTCTTGGTGTTAAGTCCAGACAGTACACACCCAGAACGCACACCGCCAACACAGGGCGCCCGGCGCTCCGATGTCACAGAATGTTCGTTTTGGTGCCAATTCTAGACTATACACACCCTGAACGCACACCGCCAACACAGGGCGCCCGGCGCTCCGATGTCACAAAATCCCCGCTTTCTTGGTGCCAAGTCTAGATAATACACACCCTGAACGCACACCACCAACAGGGCGCCCAGCGCTCCGCTGTCACATTTTTTTCCTTGGTGCCAAGCGTACAGTCTACACATCCAGAAGGCACACCACCAACGCTGGGCGCCCGGCGTTCCGCGGTCACAAAATCCTTCCTTTCGTGGTGCCACGCCAAGATTATACACACCCTGAACGCACACCACCAACACAGGGCGCCTGGCGGTCCGATGTCACAAATTCTTGTTTTTTGTTTTAGCCAAGCGTAGAGTATATTCACATACCCAGAACTCACACCACGAACGCAGGGCGCCCGGCGTCCGATGCCACAAAAACTTTTTTTTTGTGCCAAATCTAGATTATACACACCCAGGGCGCACGCCACCAACGCAGGGCGCCCGGCGCTCCGATGTCACAAAATCTCCCCTTTCTCGGTGCCAAGTCTAGACTGTACACACACACACAGAACGCACACCACCAACACAGGGTGCCCAGCGCTCCGATGTCACAAAATCTTCTTTTCCTTGGTGCTAAATCTAGACTATACACACCCAGAACGCACGCCACCAACACAGGGCGCCCGGCGCTCCGATGTCACGGTTTTTTCTTAGTGCCAAATCTAGATTGTACACGCCCAGAACGCACGCCACCAGCACAGGGCGCCCGGCGCTCCGATGTCATTTTTTTTTTTTTTCTTGGTGCCACGTCTAGACTATACACACCCAGAACGCACACCAGCACCAACACAGGGCGCCCGGCGCTCCGATGTCAAACAATCTTCAGTTCCTTGGTGCCAAGTCTAGACCATGCACACCAAGACCGCGCACCACCAACACAGGGCACCTGGCGCTCCGATGTCACAAAATCTTCTTTTCTTTGGTGCCAAATCTAGATTGTACACACCCAGAACGCACGCCACCAACACAGGGCGCCCGGCGCTCCGATGATACAAAATCCTCCCTTTCTCGGTGCCAAGTCTAGACTGTACACACAGAACGCACACCACCAACACAGGGTGCCCGGCGTTCCGATGTCACAAGATCTTCTTTTCCTTGGTGCCAAATCTAGATTGTACACACCCAGAACGCACGCCACCAACACAGGGCGCCCGGCGCTCCGATGTCACAAAATCTTCCTTTTCTTGGTGCCACGTCTAGACTATACACACCCAGAACGCACACCACCACCAACACAGGGCGCCCGGCGCTCCGATGTCACAAAATCTTCCCTTCCTTGGTGCCAAGTCTAGACCATGCACACCAAGACCGCGCACCACCAACACAGGGCACCTGGCGCTCCGATGTCACAAAATCTTCCCTTCAGGGCGCCCGGCGTTCCGATGTCACAAAATCTTCGTGTTGTTTGTGCCAAGTCCTGTACGCACCCAGAACGCACACCACCAACAACACAGGGCGCCCAGCGCTCCGATGTCACAAGTCCCGACCATAGTCACCCAGAACGCACGCCACCAACACAGGGCGCCTGGCGCTCCGATGTCACAAAATCGGGCTCTTCTTGGTGCCAAGTCTAGACTGTACACGCACAGAACGCACACCACCAACACAAGGCGCCCGGCGCTCCCGTGTCACAAAATCTTCACTTTCTTGGTGCCACGTGCACAACATAGACACTCAAACGAACACCACCAACACAGGGCGCCCGGCGCTCCGATGTCACAAAATCCGGCTTCTCTTGGTGCCAAGTCTAGACCATGCACGCCCAGAGCGCACGCCACCAACACAGGGCGCCCGGCGCTCCGATGTCACAAATTCCTTTCTTTCTTGAGGCCAAATTCCGGCTACGCACACCCAGAACGCACACCACCAACACAGGGCGCCTGGCGCTCCGATGTCAAACAATCTTCAGTTTCTTGGTGCCAAGTCTAGAGTATACACACCCAGAACGCACACCACCACCAACGCAGGGCGCCCGGCGCTCCGATGTCACAAAATCTTCGTCTTGTTTGTGCCAAGTCTACATTATACACACCCAGAACGCACGCCACCAACACAGGGCGCCCGGCGCTCCGATGTCACAAAATCGCCCCTTTCTTGTTGCCAAGTCTTACACTATGCACACCCAAAACGCACACCACCACCAACACAGGGCGCCAGGCGCTCCGATGTCACAAAATCTTCCCCTTCTTCATGCCAAGTTTCGGCTGTGCAACCCAGAACGCACACCACCACCAAACCAGGGCGCCCGGCGCCCCGATGTCACAAAATCTTCCCTTCCTTGGTGCCGAGTCCAGAGTAAACACACCCAGAACGCACACCACCAACACAGGGCGCCCGGCGCTCCGATGTCACAAAATCCTCGAGCCCATTCTTGGTGCCAATTCTAGACTATGCACACCCAGAATGCACACCACCTCCAACACAGGGCCCCCGGCGCTCCGATGTCACAAAATATTCCCTTCCTGGGTGCCAAGTCTAAGGTATACACACCCAAAACGCACACCACCGCCAACACGGGGCGCCCGGCGCTCCGATGTCACAAAATCCTCCATTTCCTGGTGCCCAGTCTAGACTATGCACACCCAGAACGCACACCACCACCACCTACACAGGGCGCCCAGCGTTCCGATGTCACCAAATCCACCGCCTCTTGGTGTTAAGTTTAGATTTTGCGCACCCAGAACGCACACCACCCACACAGGGCGCCCGGCGCCCCGATGTCACAGAATCCTCCCTTTCTCGGTGCCAAGTCTAGACTGTACACACACACAGAGAACGCACCCCACCAACACAGGGTGCCCGGCGCTCCGATGTCACAACATCTTTTTTCTCATGGTGCCAAATCTAGATCACTGTACACACCCAGAACGCACACCACCATCACAGGGCGCCCGGCGCTCCGATGTCACGAAATGTTTCTCTAAGTGCCCAAGATAGACTACACACGCCCAGAACGCACGCCACCAACACAGGGCGCCTGGCGCTCCGATGTCACAGAATCTTCCCTTTCTTGGTGCCAAATCTAGATTTTACACACCCAGAACGCACACCACCACCAATGCAGGGCGCCCGGCGCTCCGATGTCAGAAAATCTTGCTTTTCTTGCTGCCAAGTCTAGACTATACACACCAAGACCGCACGCCACCAACACAGGGCGCCCGGCGCTCCGATGTCACAAAATCTTCCCTTTCTTGGTGCCACATCCAGTACAGACGCAGAACGCACACCCCCAACAACACAGGGCGCCCGGCGCTCCGATGTCGCAGAATGTTCCTTTTCTAGGTGACACGTCCAGACTACACACCCAGAGCGCGCGCCACCAACACAGGGCGCCCGGCGCTCCGATGTCACAAAATCCGGTTTTTCTTGGTGCCAAGTCTAGACCTGCACACACAGAATGCACACCACCAACACAGGGCGCCCGGCGCTCCGATGTCAGAACATCTTCCATTTCTTTGTGCCAAATCTTAACTATATACACCCAGAACGAACGCCACCAACACAGGGCGCCCGGCGCTCCGATGTCAGGAAATCTTCCCTTTCTTGGTGCCAAATCTAACTTATACGCCCAGAACGCACACCACCAACACAGGTCGCCAGCGCTCCGCTGTCACAGAATCTTCCGCTTCTTGGTGCCAAGTCTAGACTATACACACCCAGAACGCACACCAGTAACACAAGGCGCCCGGCGCTCCTATGTCACAAAATCCTGATTTTCTGGGTGCCACGTCCAGACTCTACACACCCAGAACGCACACCACCAACACAGGGCGCCCGGCGCTCCGATGTCACAAAATGTTCGTTTTGTTTGTGTCAAGTCTAGATAATACACACCCTGAGCGCACGCCACCAACACAGGGCGCCCGGCGCTCCGCTGTCACAAAATCCTTCTTTTCTTGGTGCCAAGCGTACAGTATATACACACCCAGAACGCACACCACCAACACAGGGCGCCCAGCGCTCCGATGTCACACAATCTTCGTTTGTTGATTCTCCTGTCTCAAAAGAGAATAGACTCTACCCCCCCCCGGACTTATCGGTTCCCCCTAGGATAGTATGATTTCATATATAGTCTGCACACTCGTCCATCCTAAATATGAAATCGTACCATCCCAGCTAGGCCGGTTCCCCCCCCTGAGGTTCCCTTGTAAAAAAACACTCTGCGGTGACATTTGTTGTTCTAACTTAGCACTTTTTCGCGAATCCCTTGCAACAAATGAGACGAAGTGCACACGCGCGCGTCGTCGCGCGCGCATGCCGAAATCCTTCCAAAACTGTCGGTGCGGGAAGGATTTCGCAATCGAGTTTCCAAAACACATACAAAAACACAGGGTTTCGCAACACAGAGTCGCTAAAAAAACTTCCGCGAAAGCTCGTGCGAAATCTTCAGAAAACCATCGATTTTCAAGATTTTCACAAAATGCTACCAAACGGGTTTCGCGCGCGCTCATGTAGAAATCTGTCGAACGCCCTTGCGCGTGTGCCGTCGCGAGAATCCCCTGCAACAGATGGGACGAAGTGCAGACGCGCGCGTCGTCGCGCGCGTATGCCGAAAACCTTCAAAACCCATCGGTTTCGGAAGGATTTCAAAATCGTGTGTCCAAAAAACCTACAAAAACACAAGGTTTCGCAACACGGATTTTCAACAAAAGCGTGCGCGCGCGCTCTTTCGTCCGTCGTCGTCGTCGTCGCCGTCCTCCCTCCTCCCGCGTCGTTGTCGTCGTCGTCGTCGCCTACGTCGTCCTCTGTCTTTCCTCGTGTTCGTCGTCGTCGTCCTCTTTGGCGTCGTGGTCGTTTCCGTCGTCGTTGTCGCCGTGGTCGTCCTTCCTCCTCCTCCCTCGTCGTCGTCGTCGTCCGTCGTCGGCGTCTCGTCGTCGTCCCTCCTATTTCGTCGCCGTCGTCGTCGTCGTCGTCGTTCGTCGTCGTCGTCGTCGTCGTCGTCGCCGTCGTCGGCCTCGCCGTCCTTCCTCCTTCTTCGTCGTTCGCGTCGTCGCCGTCCTCCCTCCTCCCTCGTCGTTGTCGTCGTTGTCGCCGTCGTCGTCCTCCCTCCTTCCGTCGTTGTCTTCGTTGGCGACGTCGTCGTCGTCTTCGTCGTCGTCGGCGTCGGCGTCGTTGTCGTCTTCGTCGTCGTCGACGTCGGCGTCGTCGTCGGCGCCGCGTCGTCGTCGTCGTCGTCGTCGTCGTTGAGTCGTCGTCGTCGTCGTCGGTGTCGTGTCGTCGTCGTCGTCGTCGTCGTCGTCGTCATCGTCGTCGTCGTCGTCGTCGTCGTCGTCGTCGTCGTCGTCGTCGTCGTCGTCGTCGTCGTCGTTGTCGGCGTCGTCGAAGTCGTTGGAGACGTCGTCGGTGTCGTCGTAGTCGTTGTCGGCGGCGTCGTCATCGTCGTTGTCGCTGTCGTCGTCGGCGTCGCTGTTGTTGCCAAGTGCCATGTGGTACCCACCGTCACGGTCTTTAGAGATTTTGCAAACCAAGTTGCGGGTGGGTGGGTGGGATGTTTGCGCGAGCAGTGGAGTGGACAACTTACTGCGAACAGAGATTAGTTTCAACCGTAGACTTCATACACCCAGAACGCACACCACCAACACAGGGCGCCTGGCGCTCCGATGTCACAGAATCTTCCTTTTCTTGGTGCCAAGTCTAGATAATACGCACCCTGAACGCACACCACCAGCACATGGCGCCCAGCTCTCCGCTTTCACACAATCCTCTTTTTCTTGGTGCTAAGCGTACAGTATATACACACCTAGAACGCTCACCACCAACACAGGTTGCCTGGCGCTCCGATGTCACAAAGTTTTGGTTTTTGGTGTCAAGCGTAGACGTTACACACCCTGAACGCACACCACCAACACAGGGCGCCCAGCGCTCCGATATCACAAAATCCCAGCTTTCTTGGTGCCAAGTCTAAAGTATACACACCCAGAACGCACCTACCCACCCCCGCCTCTCCAGTCGCTGGTCGTCCTTTCTTGGGCATTCTCCGGGGTCCGTCCTGGGCGTGAATGCAGGTCATCTTGGGCAGCCTTGGGCGCTCTGGGGGAAATCCTTGCTGATTCGGATGGTTTTCTGGGCCGTCCTGGGCTGTTTGGCATGTGTACATTGCGTCATTGGGCCGTCGGTGGCGGCTATTGGGGCCATCCTGGCCTGTCTGGAGTCATTTGGAGCGCAATTGAAGTAACATCTTGGGGCCCCAGCGCACGGTGTGCACCCCGCAGGAGCCAGGGCCAGTATAGCGTGTATCTGCCACTCCCCGCCCATTCTACCCAGAGCGGGCACCTACCCCTCCCCGCCTCTCCAGTCGCTGGTCGTCCTTTCTTTGGCATTCCTTTGGCCCGTCCTGGGCTTGAATGCAGGTCATCTTTGGCATCCTTTAGCGCTCTGGGGGAGATCCTGGCTGATTCGGGTGTCAATTCGTCCTGGGCTGTTTGGCATATCTGGCGTCATCGGGCCGTCGGGGGCGGCCATTGGGGCCATCCTGGCCTGTCTGGGGCCATCTTGAGCCGACTTGAAGTGACGTCTCGGGGCTCCAGCGCACGGTGCGCACCCAGGGCCAGTATACGTGCATCTGCCACTCCCCGCCCATTATACCTTCAGCGGGCACCTACCCCTCCCCGCCTCTCCAGTCGCTGGTCGTCCTTTCTTTGGCATTCCTTTGGCCCGTCCTGGACTTGAATGCGGATCATCTTTGGCAGCCTTGGGCGCTCTGGGGGAGATCCTGGCCGATTCGGGTGTCAATTCGTCCTGGGCTGTTTGGCATACGTATTTGGCGTCATTGGGCCGTCGGGGGCGGCCATTGGAGCCATCCTGGCCTGTCTGGGGCCATCTTGAGCCGACTTGAAGTGTCATCTTGGAGCCTCAGCGCACGGTGCGCACCCCGCTGGGGCTTGGGCCAGTATAGCGTGTATCTGCCGCTCCCCGCCCAGTTTCCCCACATGTTTATATTTTTCTCGTTGGGAGCCATTCTATTTTTTAACACAAGAAATTCCCCAGCGCGCACCAGACTGTGTGAGACTCCAGAGATTATACTGCCGGGATCCAACTCGGTACTCGGTTACACCTTGGCGTCACATTGGGCTGGAATGGCAGGGGAGGGAGGAAAAGGATGGGTAGGCTTATTCTATCTCCGAAAAGAACATCCAAATATGTTGGAACAAATGCACCGTCTAGCGAACGGGCGGCTTCCGTCGACCAGGGTACCGGCGAACCAGTCCCCAGAAAATAATCAGCACACCTGCTTTAATTTAGTTGAACACGCTGTTCACTCACAAAATGATCCCCAAGGGGAGGCGGAGGACTCTGATTTAGCTGGTCATGTTGTGGGACGTAGGAAAATCTCACCAAGAGAGCACCAGGACGCTCAGAAAGCGATCTGGCGCCGTCACGAAGTAAATGCGCTTTCCGTCCCCGTGCGAAGCAGGTCTAACCCCCCAAATGTGCGGCCAAGTTCGGCCCCGGACGGCCACTTTAAGCCCAGCGAACGCCCAAGAACCAACCAGGACGGCCTAGGATACTTCCTCCATGACGTCACAATAGTACCCGTAGCCACTCTGACTCAAGACCGCTTGGCTCCTGGTTGGCCTTCGCAGCCCAAAACGCACACGCACATTCCGTGAACATCTAACATCTAACGACTTCTTGTCGGCTCACTTGTCTCACAGATGGCCCGTCTCTGGTTGGTCGCCTGTCTCGTCGGGGCGCGCGGCGTCGCTGGCCTGGGTGCAGCCACCACCGATTCCAGCATGACTAGTAATAACAATAATACGAACACGAGAAGGAGGAGGAGGAGGAGGAGGAGGAGCAGGAGCAGGAGCAGGAGCAGGAGGAGGAGGAGGAAGGAGGGGGAGGCGGAGGATCAGGAGGAGGAGGAAGAGGAGGAGGAGGGAGGAAGAACGAAGGAGGAAGGAGGCGGAGGAGGATGAGGCGGAGGAGGAGGAGGAGGAGACGGACTACTACCACAAACGAGAATAGTAATACGGCTAATAATGCTACGAGTAAGCCGAATACTATGAAAGATAATAGTAAGAAGGTGAAGAGGGATTAGCCGACCACTAGTACTAAGAATACTAAGGATGATAATGCGAACCATCAGAATAATACGAATAGAAATACAAAGAACAAGGCTACTAATACGAATGCGAATACCAATAAGCAGACTATTCTGAATCAGACTAATACTAATAATAATGTTAATGGTGAGGGTAGTAAACATACGAATACCAGTATGATTCGTAATCCTCCTCCTACTACTACTACCACCACCACTACTACTACTACTACTACTACTACTACTACTACTACTACGACTACTACTACTACTACTACTACTACTAGCACTACTACTAGCACTAACAAGCACACTAATAATACGAATGATGATGATGATTATGATACTGCTGACACTAATACGAATAATAATACTACTACTACTACTAATACTACTAATACTAATACTATTACCAATGCCAATAATACTAATAGTACTACTAGTACTTCTAATAATACTAAAACTAATCATACTACCAATACTTCAGGAATAAGAATAATACTAATACGAATTTTATTACTACGAATAACAATACGAATACTGACAATACCACGGCTAATACTCATAATACTATTAATACTACTAATGCCAATCATAATATTACCACTAATAATCATAGTACTAATAATACTAATAGGAATACTACTAGTAATAATCATGATGATAACCATGATCCTACTAATAATACTAATAATAATACTACTACTCATACTACTGATGAGAAGAAGAATAAAACCTAAGAAGAGGAGGAGGAAGATGAGGAGGAGGGAGGGGGAGGGAGGGAGGAGCGAGGAGGGAGGAGGCAGGAAGCAGGAGGGAGGAGG
>CAUYUJ010010326.1:0-29108 GCA_963575745.1 Prorocentrum cordatum | reverse complement strand
CATATGATTGCGGGTTCCAGCTTCACTCCCAACACCTCGCGCAGCAGTGCTGGGGCCACCTGCCGCTTCCCCTGCCCGTCCGTCTCGCGCGCGCTGATCGGGGTGTTGTGGCCCGATGATAGTAGGCCCCAGTGTCGCTCCCAACGTCTCGCTGCGTTGCGCCAGGGCTGGCCGCCGTTGTCCCTGCCCGTTCATCTCGAACGCCTTGATCGTGGCGCTGGAGCACATGATGGTGGGCACCAGGTTCGCCCCCAACATCTCGCACAACAGCGCCAGGGCCGTTTGCAACTGTCGCTGCCCGTCCTTTCGCGCGCGCGCTGTCCGGGGGGTTGCAGCAGATAGTGGCAGGCTGCACCCCGACTCCCCGCATCTCAGCTGCCGCTTCCCCTGCCCGTCCTTCCCGCACGCGCGTATTGGGGGGTGCTGTAGCAGATGGTGTCGGTAGCGGGCTCCAGCTTCACCGTCCGCATCTCTTTGAGCAGCGACGGGGCTCTGCTCTCTGCTCTGGTCCTCGCTCACGCGCGACAGCGTCCCCAACTGCCCTGCGTAGAACACGCCGACCCGCTTGAAGGCCTCGCCGCTTTCAGGGGGCCCGAGGGCACGTGGATGCTGGAATCCGTCATGCTGCTCACGGCTGTGCTGCTGGAGTCCGTCTAGATGCTCACGAATGTGCTGCTGGGGTCTGTCGTGCTCCTCACGATCGTGCTGCTGGAGTCCGCCGTGCTGCTCACGACGGTGCTGCTGAAGTCCATCGAGTTGCTACCGGTCGTGCTGCTAGAATCCGTCGTGCTGTATGTTGCTGCTGGAGCGCCTCATGCTGCTCAGGGCGGGGTTGCTGGAGACATCTAACACATGAAGAATATGAGGGCACCCTCCCCGAACCGACCTCGATCTTGAACCTCGGTCCGACCATATCACACGCGGTGCGAGCCCACCCCAAAGGAATCCCACACTCTTCCAGTCCCCGGCCCTGGGCCCGGCGTTTAGGAACAGGCTGCCCATCGGTCGGAAAAATTGGGAAGGAGCATAAAGTAGGAATGCGTTGAAGTGGATGGGGCTGCTGCCTCCTTTGAAGGAAGACGAATGACAAAGAAAAACCGCTCGTTCCTTAAAGCAGACGGCGCTCAAAGCATCCCTGAAGGGGAGGAGGAGGAGGAGGAGGAGGAGGAGGAGGAGGAGGATGAGATGAGGAAGAGGAGGCCTAGGAGGGAGGATAGGAGGAGGAGGGAGGAGGAGGAGGAGAGGAGGAGGAGAGGAGGAGGAGGAGGAGGAGAGGCATAGAAGGCAGGAGGATAAGGGAGTAGGATGAGGACAGGAGGGCATAGGAGGAGGAGAGGGAGGAGGAAGGAGGAGGGAGGAGGAGGAGGAGGAGGAGGAGGAGGAGGAGGAGGAGGAGGAGGAGGAGAGGGTCGCGGCGAGGGGCGTTGACCCGGGGTGGGAGCCTCCGCCCCCTTCGCCTCCCACCAGCCGCACCTTTGCGATGCCGCGCCGATGCCTGGGCGGTGCCTCCGCGACGCATCGGCGGTGCCTCGCCGACGTCGGCGTGGAGAACGTCGGCGTGGAGGATATCGTGATGCTAGAGGCCTCCTAAACTGTGTCGGAGTAGGTGGGGTCGGAGGATCGCGCCGCATCGCCGATACATGGGCGATGTATCGGCGACGTCGGCGGTGCATCGGCGACGTCGGCGTGAAGCAAATCGGGGTTTGCATCAAGCCGCATCGGCGATGCGGCGCTATCCTCCGAACCCACCTACTCGGACCCCATCTAGGAGGCCTAGCGATGCGTCGGTGACGTCGCCTGCTTCGAGTAGGCAGGAGCGCATTGTTTCCTTCGCGGCCAAGACTGGCGTTACGGGGGGCCCCAGTGGGCGTTGCGGGGGGAAGGGAAGGGGGGGGGGCACAACGTAACGCCACCCCCCCGACTCTTGTGCCGGACGCACTGCGGCAGTGCCGGGGACGCACTGATGGGGGTAGCGCTAATGATTTTATGGGGGCGGGGGGGAGGGGGGGAGGGCAGGGCATACGGCGCGTTGTGGCCCAGAGGGTAACAGAAGCAGAGTCGGCAGCAGCGGCGGGAGCCTCTACCATCTTCGCCTCCCAGCCCCTGGAGAGGCACCTCTTCACCTCGACAACGCCCAGCGCTGGCCCGGGCGCCCCCGCGCGGGGCTCGCGCAGGACGTAGTCGGGGACGTTGGCGGGGAGAGGGTGCTCCTCGCTCGCCAGGGAGGGAGGGAGGGAGGCTTGAGGTAAGGCTTCGAGGTGCGAAGGAGGAGGCTCGAGATTCGAAGGTGGATGAGGAGGAGGAGGAGGAGGAGGAGGAGGAGGAGGAGGAGGAGGAGGAGCAGGAGGAGGAGGAGGAGGATGAGGAGTAAGCACGAGGAGGAGGATAGAGGAGGAGGGGGGTGGTGAGGACGAGGGGGGACAGATGATGTGGGAATGAAGAGAAGAGGAGGAGGAGGAGGAGGAGGAGGAGGAGGAGGAGGAGGAGGAGGAGGAGGAAAGAAGGAGGAGGAGGAGGAAGAGGAGGAGAAGGGCGGGGGACGAATGTCGAGATCCACATGGGGTGCTCCTCGCTCGCTGGGATCCGCTCCTCCAAGCTCATGACCACGCCGAACCTTGGCATGGCAGGAGAGTGGTCTCCCGGGACTTCCACCAAGACCAGCTACGGCAAATTCGTGTTGTGACGATCCTGGCGTTGAATTCTGACACCGCGTCGATCGTTTAACCTTGAACGATCGGCGGCTTTCCGATCGCCCGATCGTTCCATGTAGGCCGATTCTGGGCCACTGGCGGCGTTCAACCTTGAACGCCCGCGGCGGGGTCGCGGCCAGTCGACACGACGCGAAACCACCGAAACTGCTTGTCCCGATGTGTCTGCTGACGGCCCCCGTGCCTGCGCTCGGCGGCGAGCGAGGGGGGGAGACGAGAAGGAGGAGGCCTCCTCAAAGGCCCGGACGTCCCCCTGCCTTCCAAGAGGTCTTCGAAGCCTCCCCCGAAGACGCAGAAGGCTTCTCAGAAGGAGCGAGCGCTTCTGACAAGTCCAAGCCGCCTTCTGAGAAGGGCTTCTTGTCCTTCTCACTTCCCTTCCCTCGCTCGCCGCCGATGCGCGGTGCCCCCTTGCCCTCTTCTGTGAAAATGTGACCCGAGCGTGATGGAGCCTGAGCCCGAGAGCGAGAAGGAGGGGTGCGGAAGCGAGGAGCTGAGGGGATGTGAGACAAAGCCAGGACGAAGACAAAACTTGGGTGATGATACATCGAGAATCTCCGAGACCCCGCGGCTCTGGAGGATCTCGGGCGACGCAACCTTCTCAGGGCGTTCCAGAACGCTCTGAAAGCGTCCTGGGACGCTCTGGAACGGTTTTTTACTCGTCCTGGCTGTCCAGCGATGGTGTGACGTGAGACCCACAAACCTAAACATACGGCCGGACCTAGGACAAGAAAACACCCTCCGAGAACATGATACTCTCCGCCGGCCAAACGGAAGAGCACTCGAGGGTGCCCTCCCCCAGGAGGCACAAGAACATCCAACAGACACGAGCAACAAGCAGGGTTCCCTCTCCGAACCGACCTCGATCTTTTACCTCGGTCCGACCGTACAGTCGGGGCGTTGACCTAAGGAACACTAAGTAAGGAACGAGGCCCCTTTTTCCCATAAGTTAAACTTTGATTTCCCATCGAAGCCCCAAACAAAACCCAAGGCGAACTGCAAGACAACTAAGGAACGCCGAGCCCCTCCCCAACGAAACGGGTTCCTTCCTCAGCGCCCTGACTGTACCTCGGGTAGGAGGGAGGACAACAAGAAACATGACCCCGCCCCCCAGTGTGGACAGCAGCCTGGGCCTACTCGAGACCAGGCGAGAGAGGCCGTGGCCTCCCAAACGCTGTGTATGGTGAGGCGTGCGTGCGAGACGTGTAAAGCGTTTACGAAGGAGCCCAGGGACACACACACACAAATAGATACACACAAATCACAGGAGTCCCCATATTTCCCCATATCTTCTGGGTTTTTGCCTTCCCCCCTCGTCCCATCTTCTCCCATATTCTCCTGGACGTCGACGATTACATTGTGTCTGTGTGCTTCTTTCCCTCCTGAGTTGACGTGAAACGGCCGGGGGGACGACGCGCCCCTCCTCGCTGGAGGTGCAGTCGGCGACGCCGACCAGACATCTTCGGGGGCCCGCGCGGCTCTGCGGGAGCGGCTGTGCCCCCCCCCCCCCCCCCCCCCCCCTCCGTGCGGGCGCGGGGCGCGGGGGCCAGATCGGAGAGATCCGCGCGGACCTCTCTGCGCGTGGGCGCTCCCGTGGAGAGGGAGCCCAAAGATGCGCACACAGACAGGCACGAATCCCAAGATTTCCCGTGCTCTTCCAGAGCTTCGCGAGGTTCGTCGTTCCCCTCCGTTTCCCATCCTGTCCATGTAGTCATGGGGATCGGCGGCTATTCGCGTCCGTGCTTTTCCCTCCTGGATTTACGCTCATGTCGCCCCCAGCGGCCCCTCCAAAAATGGGGTCCGAGTAGATGGGGTCAAAGGAGCACGCCGCATCGCCGATGCATCGGCGACTCATCGGCGATTCATCGCCGACGTCGGCGATGGGTCGGCGACGTCGGCTTGGAAACAATCGTGCCACACATCGAGCCGCATCGCCGATGCCTCGCCGATGCGCACCGATCGATCCCCCGATCCCATCAGTTCGGACCCCATTTGGGAAACCAGGAGTCTTTTGATCCGCTCTAATCTGCCCCGTGGGAAAAAACACAGTGGGAAACAAAACGCACAGAAAACACACACTGTGGGAAAAACACACACACACAAAACACACACTGTGGGAAACAACACACACTGTGGGTGTGCTTTTTTCCCACAGGTTTGTTTTTTGTATGTTTTTTCGTATATTTTTTTACCCCTTCTCGGGTCCATGCTGGCGCGTTTTTCGAGGCGGATCCACGAGAAGCCTCCCTGAGGCCCCACAGGGAAGGAGACCGCCAGGGAGGCCCCGCCGTCGACTCGGCCGGGCTTCCTCTGAAAAAGCGAAGGCCCCTCGCCCTCAGGATTGGGTCGGGCATGTGGCCTACAGGCGGATTGTGGGCGAACGTCAAGAACAACACAATACACAACGTAATCAAACATTGCGAAACAAAAATAATATCTGGACTATTTCTTTGACTATTTTTGAGGGCGCCGTCGACTCGGCTGGCCTTCCTCTGAAAAAGACGAAGGCCCGTTGCCCTCAGGATCAGGTCGGGCATGTCCCCCTACAGGCGGATTGTGGGCGAAAAGCAAGAAGAGTACAATACACAACGCAATCAAAACTTGCGAAAAAATGGTATCCGGACTATTGCTTTGACTAGTTTTGACTACTCCTCCTGTAGGGGGACGTGCCCGACCTAACCTCAGGACCCTGCTTCCCCGTGAAGAGGGGGACGCGTGTGACACGTCGGCTCGGCGCCCCTCCTTGGTGGCGATCTTGGGGCCCCCCTGGGCCATTTTGTGCACCCACTGGGCGCCTCTGGGGCCATCTCGGGAGCCTATGCCCAGACTTAGGTCGTGCATGTCCTCCTGCAGGCGGATTCTGTGTGAAAAATAACAGTTATCCCCAAATGCTCAAAAACATAATCAAGCAATCATCCCAACATCGTACCCATGCTATTTGTTAATCTTTTTCTTGAAGATTTCTTATGTAGCGGGAAACGCCCGACTGAAGCCCAGACCCTGGGACCCGACGTTGCGGGCAAACATTGCAACATCGCGACACAACACGACCACAACCCTGGGCCCCATCTTCCTGCGGTAACTCTCGAGGCGGGTCGATCCCATGGGAAGGCCCCGGGTCTCGGAAGCCCGGCGATGACGTCCGGCGTGAACGAAAGTGCAGCGCCCAGGTCTCAGGATCTGGGATGCGGGGCAACGATAGTGAAGGGGCCCAAGGACACACAGATGAATTCACACAAATCCAAGGACTCCACCTACTACTTCCCATCGTTTCTTGCTGGGTTACCGTCTTCCCCCCCGCTTCCCATCTTTCCCTGGGGA
Source organism: Prorocentrum cordatum (assembly GCA_963575745.1). Lineage (NCBI taxonomy): Eukaryota > Dinophyceae > Prorocentrales > Prorocentraceae > Prorocentrum > Prorocentrum cordatum. Next base: position 23,082 of record CAUYUJ010010326.1, on the reverse strand, counting down.
TCGACGGTTGCTTGCGTCCGTGGTTTTTTCCTTTCCCTCCTGAGATAAGGGGGGCGACTGGCATCCCAAGGGGGAGGGGGAACATCGGCCCGGACTCGGCGACGCATCGCCGACGCAGCTCGGCGACGGGCCCCTTGGTGGCACACCTCTGCGCGCTCCCGGGGCGGGCTGGGGCTCTCGGACCCCCCTGCCTGCGGTCCATGGGCGGCTTTCAACTAGCGCTTCTCTGCATGTTCTGTCCGTTGGTGTATATCTCAGCTGCAGCCTGCAGCTCGAATAAAATACAGAAAAGAAACAGGATCTTTCAGAACAAATTTCAGAGTGCAAGCAGTTGTTCAGTTGTAGCTCTGGTAGCAGACCAATCTCAGACGTCTTGATGCTGTAGGGCACTGTGTCTGATGATTTCCTGTTGAGCGGTGTGCTTCCCAGCTCCCTAGCTTGGGTGCCGCTGCCTCCCCCCCTGCGCCTATCCCCCCCCCCTGGCGTTCCCCCCTGGTGGCTTCCTCGGCGGCGGACAAGCCTCCCTTTGGCAAACCTCCCCTCATAGTGAAAACGGCCTGGGACCGAAGCCGGCGGACCCGGACCCGCAAAAGATGACGGCCGCGACGCCCCCTCGCAAACCGAAAACGGCCAACTCGCCAATCGATGTGTCAGGGCAAGAGGTCTACCGCCTGTCCACCTCCGAACCCCCCCCCCGCGCCCATCCCCCCCCGGGCGTTCCCCCCTGGCCCTGGTGGCTTTCGGGCCAAAAGTTCCGCTCTCCGGCGGCCCTTCGCGACGGACGGTCCAAGAAGCTTCCCGGGGAGCGCCCGAGCGGCGCGACGCGCGGCTGCCGGAGGGCATGTTCCGCAGCCGGAGAACTGCCGGGCACCGCCGAGCAAAACCGTGCAGAACCGCGCCGAAGCCCCCCGCCCCCCCTTAACCTACAGTCGGGGCGTTGACCTAAGGAACCCAAAATAAGGAACGAGGCCCCTCTTTTCCACAAGTTAAACTTCGATTTCCCATGCAGAAACCTACCTAAGGGAAGCCCGAAGCAAATTGTAAAACAATCAAGGAACACCGAACCCCTCCCCAACGAAAAGCGTTCCTTCGTCAAGGCCCCGACTGTATCCTCAGGTCGGGCATGTCCCCCTACAATTGTGTGGTTTTCATCCTGCTTGAGGACCACATCCCAGAAATAATTTCGAGCACCCGGAAAAGTGTCAAACGAGTGTCGAAACAGTGTCGGGCGAGTGTCTCCCAGGGCCCGACACGTGCAAACACTAGAGTTTTGGGGTACTTTTTGGGGCGCTCGAAATTCTCTCTGGTGATCAAGGCTAAAGTAGGTTGGAACATCATAACCCTAAGCCTATCCTCAGGTCGGGCATGTCCCTTTACAGGCCAGTTTTGGACGAAAACTACAAAAACATTGTCAACAAATACCCAAAATTATCCAGAAGATGGTCGAAACATCGTCCCCATACTATTTGCCAACCCTCCTTGGTTGGGTTTTCGTTTTGAATAGAGCAATGTGGTTTCCACTTCCTCCTTTCCTCCCTCCTGCCTCCCGTCCCGCCTCCCTCTTGCCTCCTCCTGTCTTGCCTGCGGGGGGCTGCGATCTGTGAAACTGTCGCCACTTTCGAGGCCTGCTGGGGGGCCCAGCACAGTGACGCCACGCGCGGACCCAAATTAGACCTCGCCATCCCTGGGGGGCTGCGATCTGTGAAACTGTCGCCACTTTCGAGGCCTGCTGGGGGGCCCAGCACAGTGACCCACGGCGGACTCAAATTAGACCTCGCCATCCCTGGGGGGCTGCGATCTGTGAAACTGTCGCCACTTTCGAGGCCTGCTGGGGGGCCCAGCACAGTGACGCCACGGGCAGACTCAAATTAGACCTCGCCATCCCTGGGGGGCTGCGATCTGTGAAACTGTCGCCACTTTCGAGGCCTGCTGGGGGTGCCCAGCACAGTGACGCACGGGCGGACCAAATTAGACCTCGCCATCCCTGGGGGGCTGCGATCTGTGAAACTGTCCCCACTTTCGAGGCCTGCTGGGGGGCCCAGCACAGTGTTTCAAATGGGACCTCGCCATCCCTGGGGGGCTGCGATCTGTAAAACTGTCGCCACTTTCGAGGCCTGCTGGGGGGCCCAGCACAGTGACGCCACGGGCGGACCCAAATTAGACCTCGCCATCCCTGGGGGGCTGCGATCTGTGAAACTGTCGCCACTTTCGAGGCCTGCTGGGGGGCCCAGCACAGTGACGCCACGCGCGGACCCAAATTAGACCTCGCCATCCCTGGGGGGGGCTGCGATCTGTGAAACTGTCCCACTTTCGAGGCCTGCTGGGGGGCCAGCACAGTGACGCCACGCGCGACCTCAATTAGACCTCGCCATCCCTGGGGGGCTGCGATCTGTGAAACTGTCGCCCACTTTCGAGGGACCTGCTGGGGGGCCCAGCACAGTGACGCCACGCGCGGACCCAAATTAGACCTCGCCATCCCTGGGGGGCTGCGATCTGTGAAACTGTCGCCACTTTCGAGGCCTCGCTGGGGGGCCCAGCACAGTGACGCCACACGCGGACCCAAATTAGACCTCGCCATCCCTGGGGGGCTGCGATCTGTGAAACTGTCGCCACTTTCGAGGCCTGCTGGGGGGCCCAGCGCAGTGACGCCACGCGCGGACCCAAATTAGACCTCGCCATCTCTGGGGGGCTGCGATCTGTGAAACTGTCGCCACTTTCGAGGCCTGCGGGGGGCCCAGCGCAGTGACGCCACGCGCGGACCCAAATTAGACCTCGCCATCTCTGGGGGGCTGCGATCTGTGAAACTGTCGCCATTTTCGAGGCCTGCGGGGGGGCCAGCACAGTGAGGCCACGGGCAGATTCAAATTAGACCTCGCCATCCCTGGGGGGCTGCGATCTGCGAAACTGTCGCCACTTTCGAGGGCTGCTGGTGGGTCCCGCGGAGCGGCTGCGATCTGCGAAGCTGTCGCCACTTTCGAGGGCTGCTGGTGGGTCCTGCGGAGTGAGGCACGGCGCGGACCTGAGCAGGACCTCGTCGTCCCTGGGGGGCTGCGATCTGCGAAACTGTCGCCACTTTCGAACGCTGCTGGTGGGTCCTGCGGAGTGAGGTACCGCGCGGACCTGAGCGGAACCTCGCCGTCCCTGGGGGGCTGCGATCTGCGAAGCTGTCGCCACTTTCGAGGGCTGCTGGTGGGTCCTGCGGAGTGAGGCGCCGCGTGGATCTGAGCGGGACCTCGCCGTCCCTGGGAGGCTGCGATCTGCGAAACTGTCGCCACTTTCGAACGCTGCTGGTGGGTCCTGCGGAGTGAGGCACCGAGCGGATCTGAGCGTCGCCTCCCTGGGGGGCTGCGATCTGCGAAACTGTCGCCACTTTCGAAGGCTGCTGGTGGGTCCGGCGGAGTGAGGCACCGCGCAGATCTGAGCGAGACCTCGCCGTCCCTGGGGGGCTGCGATCTGCGAAACTGTCGCCACTTTCGAGGGCTGCTGGTGGGTCCTGCGGAGTGAGGCACCGCGCGGACCTGAGCGGAACCTCGCCGTCCCTGGGGGGCTGCGATCTGCGAAACTGTCGCCACTTTCGAACGCTGCTGGTGGGTCCTGCGGAGTGAGGCACCGCGCGGACCTGAGCGGGACCTCGCCATCCCTGGGGGGCTGCGATCTGCGAAACTGTGGCCACTTTCGAGCGCTGCTGGTGGGTCCTGCGGAGTGAGGCACCGCGCGGGGGCAGCGATCTGCGAAACTGTCGCCGCTTTCGAGGGCTGCTGGTGGGTCTAGCGGAGCGAGGCACCAGGCAGATCTGAGCGGGACATCGCAATCCTTGGGGGGCTGCGAGCCTCACGAATGCCGCTCGCAGAAGTATATGCGCCCATGTCACGTCAACACCTCCGTATAACGTCTCCCAAGCTACTCATGCCCCGCATTGCGCAGGGGTTGGGTACGTCGCCAAGGTAATTTGTTGTACAATTTTGGAATGTTCTCCTCCTGTGGAGGGACCAAACCCCCGGCCAATCCCGGCCAACCCTTCTGAACAACGCAATGCCAACTCGTGCGACGACGGACCCGGCCAACCTTCCTGGCCAACCTCCGGAGATCGGGCTAACCCTCCCGGCCAACCTCCTCCGGCCGACCCTGGTTAGACCAATTCTTCCCATGAGATATGGTACCTTATTTCAGCGTCTTGACTGTATCGGGCCAGCTTCTTGCGCCCCGAGCCATTTCTTTGTGTTGACGGCGAGGGCCCCTGGGGGCAGCGACCCCCCCCCCCCTCAAACAAAAAAAAACGCCTCCTGTAGAGGGACGGGCCCGACTTAACCCTACAGGGCAGTTTTTAATACATAGGTTTTTCGTCAAACATAGGATTTTTAGCGCATGATTAAATTATTAATACATGTACGCATGAACTCATCGTTGTTTTTAGTACTACGTCCCTGCATTTTTGATACATGGTCCGCACGCGGAGCACGTATAAAAACCGGCGCTGTAGGCCTAACCCCCCCCCCCTGGAGGCTCTGGCCGCGGGCCTCTCGCAGAGCGGCATCAGCACGGCGTCCACCACCACGCGGCTCAGCACCTCCCGGCCCTGCGGCTCCCCGAGCCTGCCCAGGGACGGCACGCCGAGGGCCACGAGGGCCGTCTCCCAGCCGCCGTGCCACCTTCGGGGATGGACAGACCTCCCTTTAGTAAAACGTGGTTTAGTGAAAACGACCTGAGACCCAAACCTGGCGGACGCAAGCCTGGAAAATAACGGCCGCGGCGCCCTCTCGAGAACCGAAAACGGACAACTCACTAATCGACGTGTCACTATTGGGGGTTCTGTCCGCCCCCGACACCTGTGGAGCGCTGGGGCGCCGGCGGGCAGCGGGCGGCAGCGGCGGCGCGCGGGGGGTCACGAGAGGGGGAAGGCCTTCCCAGGGGCTCCCAACCTCGCGCTCTCGCGCGGCGCGCGGCGCGGAGTGCGAATATAACTCCGCGCTCTCGCGCCGCCTCCCAGGGGAGAAGAGAAGGACGAGGAGGAATCGGAACCGCACCGCGAAGCGCGAAACGCGAAGAACTTCGCGCCCTCGAGGGCGCCCTTGCCTTCTCAGAAGGCGGCGGGACGTCTCGGGAGCCCTCGCGCCCTCGCGGACCTCTTCTCCTCCCTTGGGGAAGGCTCCGGAAGCTGCTCAGGAGACCGTGGGGCTTCTGGGCCCTCCGAGAAGGCCTTCTCCTTCTCACTTCCCCCTCTCGCTCGCCGCCGAGTGGCGGCGACGATGACGAAGACGGCGACCAAGAAGACAACGACGAAGACGACGACGACGACAATGACGACGACAATGTTGACTAGCGACGGCGACGAGGAAGACGACCGACGGCCGCGGCGGCGTCGTCGTCGCATCTGAGGTTGCAGTCAACCCCTATCATAAAGATGCGCGGTGACGATGCAAAGGCCTTGGAGGCCAGACCTGGGGAGATTTACGGGGACCGACTCTCACCGGGTTTTGACGGCGTCGACGACGACGACCTGAGTCACCACCGGCAGAACTCGCGAGACACCAGGAGGCCTTACGCGATGGTGTACACGGGCAACCGGCGCGACGCTCTGGCCAGACAAACGGGCGCTGGCGCGGAAGACCTCACGCAGGCAACTTGCGCGCGCATGTCTTGGGCAGGGGCCGCCCGTCCTACAGACAGGCCCACCACGGCATGTTCTAAGAACCCAGCAGGTATTCTAATAACAACACTCTTGTTCTCAGAACGTGAGCCCGATATGTTAAGACAAGACGGTCTCAGCCAGAAGCGTTCCAAGAACATTTCGTGCAGACCGCAGCAGGCTTCCAGAACACTCCTTGGTGGGCCTACAGTGACTACCTACCAGACCACCCCAACTTAACCCGAAGACCCGAATCTGACCCGAACTTCGGGTTTGGGGGGGGTACGGGTCCCATGTGTTTTTCCAACGTCCTCCTGCCCCCCCACACTGGAGATGGAGGGCAAATTGAAGCCTTCGGGTTGGGTTGGGGTGGTTTGGTAGGCGGTGATGCATTGGGCGCCGACCCCTCTCGGGGCGCGTTCTGACCAGGATGGTTCGAGGCGCCTCCGGCGGTGGCCACAGGGGCCTCCCAGGAGGCCGCAGAGAAGCGGGGAGCACGAGGAAAGCTTGGCGGTGTGGGCACCTGTTCCCCCTCGGAGCTTGCGTCAGCTCGGGCCTGTCCCCCTACAGTTGGGGGGCGGAAAGATACGGATACGTGTTGTCCCCGGACCTCTCTTGGGGTGCGTTCTGACCAGAATTTCGAGGCGAATCCAGCGGTGACAACGAGGATTCCCCAGGAGGACCAGGAAAGGCCGAAAACGAAGGGGGACAACACGTATCCGTATCTTTTTCTCCCCCGATACAAGGGGGATCTTGGGCAGGAGGTTAAGCAGAACTCCAAACGTACCCCCCCATGGCCAGGACGCCTCGCCGCTGCTCGACCCATCGCCTCCCGTGCGCCTCTCCGTCCAGCCGCCCTCGCCGAACGGGTCGACCCCGGGCGGCGGCACTGCGCCGGTCTGCGGAAGCGGCGCCGCCGCCTCTTCGGACGCCCATGGGAAAAAATGGGTACGATGCCCAGCAGCAGACGTCGTCCCAGACAGCAACAGATGTCGTTGCAAAACAACAACACCAACAACAACAACAACAACAACCGGCTGGTGGACCTGGTGAGGGTCTACCAGCTCGCTGTTTCGCTCCTTGTGGCGAGACATCTCACTGGTGGACCCGGATCCCCCCCGGCAACGCAACGCAATGCAACGCAACATATGGCTGGCAACAGAAACCAAAGGAAGCCGTTGGAAAGTCCTCCGGAATCCTTCGGGGTTCTTAAGAAAGCCGACGCGTTCCCACGTACTGAAACTATGTGCGCTCCCCCGAGCCGAAACCTTCGGGCATGCTATAGAATCCGTAAGGGATGCTATAGAATTCCTAAGGGAAGGCTGCCGAGCCCCTAAGGGATACTATAGAATCCCTAAGGGATGCTACAGAATCTTGAAGGGATGTTATAGAATCCCGAAGGGCTGCTACAGAATCCCTAAGCGATGCTATGGAATCCCCAAGGGCTGCCATAGAATCCCTTAGGGCTGCCATAGAATCCCATAGGGCATCCCTAAGGGATGCTATAGAGCCCTTAAAAGGATGCTCTAGAGTCCCTGAGGGCTGCTATAGAATCCCTAAGGGATGCTATAGAATCCCTACGGGATGCTATATAATCCCTAAGGGATGCTATAGAATCCTTACGGGATGCTATAGAATCCTTACGGGATGCTGTGGGATTCCTGAGGTATGCCATAGAATCCTTGGGATGTTATAGAATCCCTGAGGGCTGCTATAGAATCCCTAAGGGATGCTATAGAATCCCTAAGGGCTGCTACAGAATCCCTGAGGAATGCCATAGAATCCTTAGAGAGGGATGCTAACTAATCCCTAGAAAAGGAATGCTATATAATCCCTAAGGAAATGCTATATAAGTTTAACGGGATGCTATAGAAGCTTTAAGGGATGCCATAGAATCCCTGAGGGATGCTATAGAATCCCTGAGGGATGCTCTAGAATCCATAAGGGCTGCTATAGAATCCCTAAGGGATGCTATAGAATCCCTAAGGGATGCCATAGAGTCCCCAAGGGATGCCATAGAATCCCCATGGGTCCCGGCGTGTTGCCCGGCGTCCCTCAGTGGCCTGCCCCAGAGGGGGGAGGCGCATGCCCAAATGGCTTGAACCTCAAATGAAGAGAAGGAAAGGAGCGTGCCCACGTCAGCCGCAAGGTCACCAGAGCCACGGGAGTCAAATCCGCCGCCGTGCCTCCTGCACGGCAGAGGCGAGTCAGAAACTGGGCCGGCACGGGAACGAAAACAGCTCCCTGTGGGGCCAGGGCCACGTTCCTCGAGAAACGTGTGCCGAAATGATGCTTCGGTGGGGCTCCGTGTGGGGTCAGGGCCACGATCCTCGAGAGGGGTGTGCCGAAATAAAATTTCGGTGGGCCTCCCTGTGGGGTCAGGGCCACGATCCTCGAGAGGGGTGTGCCGAAATGATGCTTCGGTGGAGCTCCCTATGGGCCAGGGCCACGGTCCTCGAGAGGTGTGCCGAAATGAAAATTCGGTGGGGCTCCCTGTGGGACCAGGGCGACGATCCTGGAGAGGGGTGTGCCGAAATGGAGCTTCGGTGGAGCTCCCTGTGCGGCCAGGGCCGCGATCCTCGAGAGGGGTGTGGAGCCAGGGCCTCGATCATCCTTGAGGGGTGTGCCGACATGAAGCTTCGGAGAAACCCTGTGTGAGGCCAGGGCCACGATCCTCGAGAAGGGTGTGCTGAAATGAAGTTTCGAGGAGCCCTCTGAGGCCAGGGCCACGATCCTCGAGAGGGGTATGCCGAAATGAAGCTTCGGAGGAACTCCCTGTGAGGCCAGAGGCCCTATGGGATTCCTAAATATTCCTAAATATGACTCCCATAGGATTCGTACAGGCTTCCCGCAGGATTCCTATAGGATTCGTAGAAAGGCCCTTCCTATAAGATTCGCAGAGGCCGTATAGGATTCTCATGGGACTCCTGCAGGATTTCTATAAGATTCGTAGAGGCCCTCTAGGAATCCTATAGATATCCCCATCGGGTTCCTAGAGAATTCGTGGAGGCCCTATAGGATACGTATAAGACATCATATAGGATTCCTATGGGATTCGTGAGAGCCCTATAGGACCCCGATGAGAGTCCTATAAGATATGTACAGGCCATCTGGGATTCTTATCAAATTCCGATGAATCCTATAGGGTTCGTACAAGCCCTCTAGGAATCCTACGAGACTCCTATAGACATCCTATAAGATTCGCAGAGGCCCTATCGGATCCCATGAGTTTGCTATAGGATTCCCATGGGATTCGTAGGAAGGCCCTATATGATTAGTATGGGATTCCCATCGGATTCCTGTAGGGTTCGTAGAGGCCTTATAGGATTCCGATGGGATTCCTAGAGGGATGGGAGAAGCCCTGTACTATTCCCGTAGGATTCCTGTAGGATTCCCATAGGATTCGTAGAGGCCCTATAGGATTCCCATAGGAACCCTTTAGGGTTCCCGTAGGAATCAGGCCCTATAGGATTCCTATGGGATTCCAATGGGGTTCCTATAAGATCCGTAGAGGCCCTCTAGGATTCCCATAGGACTCCTATCGGATCCTTATGAGATTCGTAGTTGCCCTATAGGCTTCCTCTGGGATTCCTATAGGATTCCTTTAGGCTTCGTAGAGGCCGGATCCTTCAAGGATCCGTATAAGATCCGTATATGATTCGTAGAGGCCCTATAAGATTCCCAGAAAGGATTCCGATGGGATTCCCGTAGGAATCCGAAACAAAAACCTATATAGGATTCCCATGGGATTCCTATGGGGTCCCATAAGAATCATAAAGGTCCGATAGGTTTCCTACAGGCTTCCTATAGGATTCCTATCGGATTCGGGGTAACGGGCGTTGCGTTGCGTTGCGTTGCGTTGCGCCGGGGGGGGGTTGGGCACGGCGCCACTGAGTGGTTTCGCCAACAACAGCAACAACAACAACATCAACAACAACAATAACAACAAATGGGTACGATGCCCAATAACAAAATGTTGTCCCAAACCAAACAGCGGCCGCTGTTGGGCAGGCGGCCTCCTGCCCGGAATGGGCACACGGGCCACGGCCTCGCGGACAGCGAGCCCTGTTCAAGAGGAGTAGGATCCGCTGTTGGGTATTGTACCCATTTTTTCCGTACCCATTGAACGCATGAAAACCGCCCCCCGCCCCCCACATGAGGAACTTTAGACCAACTAGACCGCGCGCGCGGGCCCCCCCACTGCGGTAGCTGGCTATGGCCTCCCCTCGGTATCGCTCGGACGTTCATTTCCCGTGCATTTTCTGGTTTCGTGCGTGTTTTTTCTTGCTCGATGGTCCAGGATGGTCCTCGATGGTTTTCGCCGAGAACAAAATGCACACGTCCGAGCGATGCCAAGTCCCTTACAAGGCGCCTGCACCTACTTACACTCGCCATGATTGTAGAACGCTGACGTCTCCAAATCCATTGCTGCGGGGGCGCCGGGGTCGGCTTCCCCACTGCTCACCCACGTCCTGGCCATCGCTCGGACGTCCACTCCCTGTGTTTTTCTCGGTTTCGTGCGTGTTTTTTTCGCCAAGTGATCAAGGATGCTCCTCGACGGCCCTCGCCGAAGGAACAAGGCACACGCCCGAGCGATGCCAAGCCCACCGCTCACCCACGTCGGTCGTCCTGCTCCGCCACCAGGAACTGCGGCAGGCTGTCCATCTGGATCCAAGCGCCCAGGGGCTCGCCCGCGCGCTCGAGGCCGCCGCCGGGCGCGGCGGCCGGGCACCACGGGGCCGCCAGCGCCTGGAAGGCGCCCACGTACTGGCTGAGCTGCCGCAGCCTCCGGCGGTGGCGCGGGCCGAGCTTGGGCGAGGAGAGAGCTCTGGAGGCTCCCGGGAGGCCCAGGGTGGGCCCCTGGGCCTGGTTCTCTTTGTCTTTCTGCCTCCCTCCCCCCCTCCCCTCCCCCTCCCCTCCCCCTCCCCCTCCCCCCCCCTCCCCCTCCCCCCCCTCCCCTCCCCTCCTCCTCCGCCTCCTCCTCCTCCTCCTCCTCCTCCTCTTTTGTGAACATACACACACTTTTGTGAAGGGGTCCTGGGACACACAAATAAATATACACAAATAGCAGGATTCCCCATACTTTCTAATGTTTTCTGGGTTTGCCTTCCCCCCCATTTCCCAGATTTTCCCATATTCCCTGAGGAATCGACGATCGATTGTGTCTGTGTGTTTTTTCCCCTCCTGAGAGAAAACGGTGCAAACACACACACACACACACACACACACACACACACACACACACACACACACACACACACACACACACACACACACACACACACACACACACACACACACACACACACACACACACACACACACACACACACACACACACACACACTATAACCACACATATACACTATCACACAAACACATCACAACACACAACTCAACAACATCCACAACACACAACACACAACACACACAACACCATACAACACACCACACAGCACACACGAACCCCAAGACAACTAAACAAACACACACTAACACGCACACACTAACACACACACACTTACTGCACAGCGAATGCAAGCACACACACAGCTCACTAATATACTAAACACTTTTTGTTATTAAACATCTAACGCTAATACCACTAACCACATACACTAACACTAACACTAACCCACTAACACTCGCACTAACGCACTAACAACTAACAGCGAACACTAATCAGACACTAATCACACTAAGCATACACCACACCACAATCACACAACCACAGTACACAGGAAACACACAGAGCACCACACACCTACCCATATACACACACACACACACACCCCCCCACAACCACCCACACACCACCTGCATACACACACAGAACACCCACACAGTCCCTATCCACACACCCCACACACCACCCACACCACCCCCACACACCACACACCAACGACCACACAACAACACACACACAAACACACCCACAACACACACCACACAACACACACACAACACACACAACCCCACACAACACACACAACACACACACAACACACACACACAACACACACAACACACACACACAACACACACACAACACACACACACAACACACACACAACACACACAACACACACACACAACACACACAACACACACACACAACACACACAAACACACAACACACACACAACACACACAACACACACACACACTAACACACACACACACACTTTGGGCGCTCCGAGCGAATTTCTTGGACCCGCGCTGGGGCCCCCCTCCCTGGCGCGCGGGGCGCGCCGGGACCGGCCGCCAGGGGGGCCCAGCGCGGGTCTAAGAAATCCGCGCGGAGCGCCAGACATTGATGTTGATGCCGTTTTTTCTTCTTCGAGCCTTGTGCTTTCCTGCTGATGTTGATTGATGGCACCTTTCTAGAGCCCAAGTGGCTACGGTACTACAACTCGCAATCACGTGCATGTTGCATGGATGTCTGCACGCCTCCTCAGCGCGGCACCCTCGAGGGTGCAAGCTGGCCTTAGCAACTTGCACTCGTCCGTAGCTCCGAACTCGTGGCTCCAGCGCATCATCGGGTGATCAGTCCGATCGACGCTGAAGCGAAAACAGCGTGCTCCGGAAACGCTCCGCCGGAGCACGTTAAAACTGAACGCGTTATACCGGTCTCTCTCTCTGTTGCCGCCTGCAGCTCTTCCTAAAGCGGGCTGTGGCCTACAGCCTCGCGCCAGCTCACTCCGTAGCCCGCGGGAGCTTCTCAACCCCACGACACATCTGGCAGGGGCACGAACCGAGGCTGAGCACGATGCCTCGCGTACGTGCAAGGGCCCTGACTGCCCTTCTCCTCGCAGCGCTTGGGTGCTGGCTCGACCTGCACGCCCGCGTCTCGAAGGCGTACGGTCACCTCACGGCGCTCCTCGCGGCGCTCCTCGTGGCGCTTCTCCAGCACGTACCTCTCGATGAGCACGCCCGTCGCAATCCCAATGAAGATCAGGATGACCATCATGAACGCGGTGAGCTGCATGCCACCGCCCTGCGACTCGCTCCCGCCTGCCGAGCAGGCGACCTCCACGATCGTACCCTGGGCCCCCGTGCTGGGCTCCATGTACGGCGCTCCGTTGGCGGTCTGCGCCGCCGCGAACAGCAGCAGCGTCGCCAAGACCTGGCTGGCCTCGTCCGTCCCGAAGCCAGCGATCTTCCTGCTCACGATCCCGAGGCTCCTCATGCAGACCTGCAGCGCCTCCTGCTCCAGCGGCTTCGTGCCTGCATCACTCGGGTTCTTCTTGCCGTCCACTCTCTCAACCTCGAACTGCTTCTCCCTCAGCGCCTGCTGGTGCCAAAGGTACCTGGTCTGTAGATGCCGTACACGCCCGCAGCCTACTCTGTGGATCATCCCACGGGCCGCGTCCGAGTCCGTGCGAATGATCAGCCTCACGTCTGCCGGCACACCAGCTCCGAGCTCAGCGATCTCGAGCATCACCTGCTTGACTGTGATGCCGCGCGCTGCTGCCGAGCCGATGGCGTAGAACTCCGACTCTGCGCTGCTGAGTGCAACAGCGCCCTGCGTGATGCTCCAGCTCTCGATGAGATGACCAGCGCCAGGATCTCCGACCTGGATGGTCCCCGCCGACGTGCTCTTGCATGTCTGCACGTCGCCGCTCCAGTCGCCGTCGGAGTAAACAACCACGTCCGTCCACTTCTCCTGGTAGAGGAACTCGATCCCGACGTCGTGCGTCCCCGCGAGGTAGCGTGCCAACCTCCTGAGCCGCATCATGCTCAGGCGCGTCGGATGCGCCATATCCGACGCCAGCTGCTTGGTGGCGAACTGGATGTCGAAGCGGTCTGGCCCGATGTACATGCAGATGCCCGTGCCCCTGCAGTAGATCGCCTTCTCGGTCCGCTTCAGCTCCTCCAGGGCATCCCTCGCGTTCTTGCCAGTCGCCCGGCTGACAGGCGTCGGGGAAGGCTTCACGTTCTTCAGGTCCAGCAACGTGCTCAGGTTCTCGAAGTGCTTCGGGTCAGGCAGCAGCATGAACCCCTTCGCGCTCCAAAGTAGAAGCCGTCGTAGCACCAGGCCTTGCTCTTCAGCGGCTGGACCAACTCTCGGGAGGATCTTGGCCTTGAAGTTGCCCGTGATCATTGCGTCCACCTTGTCCAGCTCGCGCGGCTCGCCCTCGGTGTAGAAGTCGTCCCCGTGGAAGCCCGACAGGCAGTCCCACTCGCTGTGGTACGCCAAGCAGGGGACCGTCGACAAGATGTTCCAGCCGTGCTCTCGGTACGTGTCGCGCACCAGCTGCTGGAAGTCCGCGCTCGACTCACGCATCCCGTACAGCGCCTTACTCACCAGCCAGAGCCAGTCGGGGCAGTTCAGCTCCTTCGGAGGCTCGGCCCACACGGGCTCCTTCAGTTCTGCGTGGAAGAAGGCCACCGAGATGTCGTGAGCTGCGAGCTGCCTCGAGTTGCCTCTCGACGCCAACCTCGAGATCACCAGCTTCAGCGCCCATGTCGGTGGTGTCCCCGCGTAGTGCTCTGGCGCAAAGACGCCTCCTGCGAAGTCGCGCGCGACGATCCGCGATCGCACGCAGTCTGGCCCCTTCCTGGTGTGGAAGAGCTTGGTGGAGATCACCCTCTCACCAGCTGGCTTCTCGCTGCGCTTCTTCCAGACCATCGCCTCGAACTCGTCCATCTCGTCGAGCTCGCGCTTCACGCCCTGCAGCACCAGCTCCTTCGGCAGCACCTCGCCCGTGAACTGGTCGTGGAAGCTCCCCGCGAACAGCTCCCCGTCGAAGGTTGGAGGTGAGACCTCCTCCTCGCAGAGCGCTCCGAGAGTCATGGGTTCACCGTCTGGGTCGGTGTCCATGGGCGCAGCAGGAGCCACCTCGATCACTGGCCTCTTTCTTGCTGGCTCGGCTGCTTCAGCATCTCTCTCTCTCTTCGGTGCTGCGGCTGCTGGCAGTTGTAGTCCTGGAGGTGGATCTATCTCCTGCTGCGGTGCGGGAGCTGCTTGTTGTGGTACCGGCCTCGCAGCCTCGGCGCCCGCGGCACCCACAGCTGGCTGCAGCTGGATCGGCTGCTCAGCCTTCGCCTTGAAGATCTCCTCGAACCGAGCCCTGCACGCCACCGTGTGCACGCTGGACAGCCCCAGACAAGCTGGGCAGTCTGGGCTCTCGCCGTGCTCCTGGATCAGGGCACGCGTGATGTACCTCCTTCTCGTACTCACCACCGGTGTCTCCGTCGTAGGCGCTCTCGGGTTCCAGGGCACACCGACGAACGTCCTGAACTCCTCCTGGACCCACCGCTCGCTGTCGTCGCGCCTCCTGAACGTCCTGCTGAACTCGACCCCTCGCGCCGTGCCCACGATGACCTCATCACTCTCGTCCCTCCGCCCGAGGAACACTCCTGTGGCCCAGCGCGGGTCGAGCTTCGACTGGTCCTTGCGGATCAGCTTGAAGTCCACAGTCTCGCCCACACACGCCAGGGGCGACGCGAACTCCTTGCCCTTGATCGTTGTCCAAGCGCTCCTTCCGTCGCTCTTCGTGACGAACCTCGTGATGACGTAGGCCGCATGCCTGACCAGCCACGGCAGGATCACCGACTGACTCGTCACCTTGGTCTTGAACTTCTCCTCGATGACGGCCACGTACGTGCGGGCGAGTGACTCCACTCTACGCACCACGGCCTCGATCCCGCCGTTCGCCTTGCTGTCGTGCTTCGTGGACTTCTCGACTGTCGTGCGGTGGTGCTCCACCCGGCGTCGGCGTAGCTCGCCTAGCAGTGCCTGGATGGCGGGCTCCTGGTCCGCCCTCAGGACGACCTCTCCAACACCCCATGCCTCGAGGTGGAAGAGTACGAACTCCACTGCAACGTCGTCAACTCCCTTCTTCGACACCTGCGTGGCTCCAACAGCGCCTAGAGGCCTCAGCACGATGACTAGTATCGTCGCCTTCTGCAGCTCGCCCTCCCGCGCTAGGAAGCAGTAGTCCAGCGCGAGCTTCGCGACGGTCGAGACGAACTCCTGACTCCTGTGCTGATCCTCGGTCGCCTGGCCCGTCAAGCAGTACCTGCACCAGACGCGGAATGGACAGTGAGTGACCTCGTGCTTTGCCCTCTCGTCCGCGCTCGGCCAGACCGCTACCTTCTTGGTGGTCGCGCTCCTGGCCTCCTCGCTGTCCTCGAGCTCTACCTTGGGCCGTCCGCCAACGTGCTTCGGCTCGTCGCTCTTCTCCGTCGTCGGGCACAGCTCGCCAGTCGAGCGCCGACGAGCTGGGATGACGAAGATGCCGTTCTTCCGCTTCAGCTCGATGGACTTGCCCTTGCCGATGTTGTCCTTCACGTGGCTCGCCAAGTCCTTCGCCTGCTTGGGCTTCACGATGTAGCTGGCTCCGTCGTACAGCCACACACCGTAGCCCGCATCAACTGCAGAACTCGCTGCCATGATCGGCTTGCGCACCCCTTTGGCCTCGAAGCTCACTGTCAGCGGCTCGCCAGAGTTCTGGTCCGTCATGCTCACCTCCTTCTTCCCGTAGTGCTTGATCTCGCTGCCGTCGGCCTGGTAGAGCACCGTCCCACGGCACTCCTTGATGGCCACCTCAGGTGCCCACGAGGGTGGGCAGACGCTCCTTGCAGCACACGTGTCAAAGAGCAGGTCGAAGTCGGCGCCCTCGAGGGCGCAGCAGTAACCCGTCTCGATCTCGTTGGAGTTCTCGCCCTCCGTCAGCGCGAACACGAAGCCATCCTGCTCGTCGTAGTAGTAGCCGTCGTCAGACAGGGCCGTCAACGCCGCCATGTCGCCATTCTCGCTCCCGAGGCGCTTGCCTGTGATCTTGTCGACTGGCTTGCCTGCGTAGCGTCCCGACTTGTCTGGCTTGATGTCCTTGTTTGCTCGGTCCTTCGCTAAGATCCTGCACTCCTGCTTCGTGTGGTTCGACTTGGCGCAGTAGAAGCAGACCTTCTTGTTCTTACCCTTTCCGTCGTGGCTCTTTCCCTTTCCGCTCTTGTCCTTGCCTTTGCCTTTGCCGGCCTTGCCCCGTGTCACAGGGCACAGCTCTCCAGTCACAGGGTTCAACTCCATGGGTACTGGCTCCTCCTCCTGGTTGGCCGTCGCGCGAAGGTACGAGATCACCTCGGCCTTCGCAGCCTCGTACGTCTGCAGGCGGCCTACCTGGAGGTTGACGTGGGTCTTCAGGGGGCCATCCAAGAGCTTGTTGGTCAAAGTCGCCAGCTTGATCGAGTCAGCCATCTTGTCGCCAGACTGCTCCTCGTAGACCTTCAGCTGGCGCTCCCAAGTGTAGATGCTCTCCAACATGTCCGGGCCTCGTACCGGGTCGAGCAGCCTCTGCAGCATGCCCTGGAAGCGGCTCGGCAGCCTGGGCTCGAACTCGCGGCACAGCTGCCTCCACGCCTCGACGCCCCAGCCCTCTGGGACGCGCTGCACCACCGACAGCGCTCGCCCACGACACGTGAGCGCCAGCACGTAGTAGATCTGCGACGAGAGCTTCTTGTCATTCAGATCCATCGTCACATTGCTGATCTGCTGCTCGTCGTCGACCTTGTTGGCTGCGTACTCCAGCGCGTCCCTGCAGCTCGGGTCGAACGCGCCGGCGTAGGCCCTGAAGGTGAATGACCACTGCGGCCACGCCAGACCTCCCTCTGGCTTGCCGTCCGCCGTCAGGTCGCCCGAAAACAGCGGCGGCTTGCCCAGAGCCCTTGTGTCCACGAGAGAGCTCTCGCCTCGGCTAGGCTGCTGAGGCGCGGCCGCGGCTCCAGCTGCAGCGGGCGCCGCGGTGCTCAGCTGGTCGATGACCCGCTTGGCCTCAGTGAGCTCGGCCGTCCTCTCCGCGATCTGCTGCTCCGCAGCAGTCAGCCTGGCCTCCATCGCTCGGAAGGCCTCCTCCATGGCCGAGGCGGGCAGGCTCCGCGGTTAGGGGACCACGCTCCGCTACCATGCTGATGTTGATTGATGGCACCTTTCTAGAGCCCAAGTGGCTACGGTACTACAACTCGCAATCACGTGCATGTTGCATGGATGTCTGCATTTCCGTTATGTTTTCCTTCTTCCTGTTCTCCCTCGTGCCGTCTTCGCTCCGCTTGTTGCAGCACGAAGCCAAACTGAACCCGGTCCTGGAATTCGCCGAAACACCGTTTAGCTTTAGGTCGGGCATATCAGACAAATAAAACATCTTCAAGCGATGCTCACAAAAAATCCGAAGCAATCAAACATCGTCCCCAAACTATGTATTGACTCATTTTGAACATTCCTCCTGTAGAAGAACATGCCCGACTTCGGGGGTCTGACAACCCAGGTCAATCCAAGCCCGGGTCAGCATGAAACCAAAAAATTGCAATGCAGGCAAAAACAGCTGCAACGCAGGGCTTCGCAAACCCGGGCCAGCCAATAGGCGCAGCCGCCTCGCGGCCACGAGCGGCTCGCCAACCCGGGTCAGCCAGACGGGGTCTTCGCAGGATCCTACAGGATCCAGTGCCCTGGCGGACCCCTGTTTGCACTGACCCCCGTCTCTTGAGCTCCGACGACTTCGGGGATCTCCTGACACGGGTCAATTGGACCCGGGTCAGCCAGGCCTTGCAGAATTCTGCAAGATCCTGCAATCGGGAGCGGCCAAGAGGGGGGCGTCCAAGAGGGGGGGGCGCAACTCATGGCCGGCGGCATGTGCGCGGCCCAGGGGGGGGGGGCCCTGGACGTATTGAAAAAAGAAGAGGCGCCAAGAAATCTGTGGAGATATCATGGCCCCCGCCATGATCCCCCCCCAGTCATCACCCCCCTCTTCGCCGCCCCCGATGCAAGATCCTGCACCCAAACCCGGGTCACTGCGAAGGCTCCTGCAGGATCCTGCACCCAAACCCGGGTCAATGCGCCCCTCGCCCTGCAGGATCCTGCAGGATCGGGCGCTCTGGCGGACCCCCCTTTGCGTGGACCCCCGTCCCGAGGCTCCCGACGACTTGCCGGCCATCGCTCGGGCGTCGATTCCCTGCGCTTTTTTGTCGGTTTCGTGCGTAGCTTCTTCGCCAAATGATCAGGGATGCTCCTCGCTGGTCCTCGCCAAAGGAAACATGCACACGCCCGATCGATGCCACGGCCAAGGAGGGGGGTCCGGCGCCGAGCCCAGCAGTCCGCACGGACCCCCGAGTGCCTGTGGCTGCGTCGCTGCTTGTTCCCCGGTAGCTCCTCGCGAGGAGCAGCCCATGGGCTTAATTCGGGCCTGTCCCCCTGCAGAGGGGATTTTGGAAGAGACGTGAAACATAGGCAAAACAATGCACCAACGCACACGCCCGAGCGATGCCGAGCTCAAGCTCCGCTCGCGCCCGGGCCTCCAGTGGGAGCCGCTCTCGCTCAGGTGGCTGCGGCGGCTCTGCGCGGGCGCCCGCTCCAGCTCCAGGAACTCCCGCCACAGCGCGCCGAGCTCCTGAGGAGGGCCGGACCCCGCGGGGAGGGGGGGGGCCGAGCCAGGGCCGCACCAGATTCAAGTCGGGCGTGTCCCCCTACAGGGGGATTTGCGACGAAACATAAAAGTAGCCTGGCGAAGGACCCGCCGCAGCGCGCCGAGCTCCTGAGGAGGGCCGGACCCGGCGCGCGCGCACCTGCTCGCACTTGGTGGCCACGGCGCTCTCAAACGCGTGCACCCGCACGCGCTCTCGACGCCGCGCGCTCTCAGTGGTGATCGCCGAAAAAGAACACGGCACTCGCGCGCCCATGAGAGCGACGTGCGAGTGCTGTGTGTTTCGCGGTGGTTCCTTCACGGAGGGTCCGGCTGCTCCTGGGCTCTCCACGACGCCCAGGCCTCCCCAGGGGCCGCCAGGGCCGCAGGTCCCAGATTTAAGTCGGGCGTGTCCCCCTACAAGGGGATTTGCGACGAAGAATGAAGAAATACCGAACAAATCCCCAAGTGGTCAGGAAATACGCAGGAAATAATGCCCAGCCTATTGTTTGACAATTTTTGAATATGCCCCCTGTAGAGGGACAGGCCCGACTTCATCCTAGATTGAGGGGGCTCAGGGGCACAAGAGTAAACACACACACACACACACACACATCCCAGGAGCCCCCCCCTGCATGTTGCAGTGCTCTTTTGGGCTCTCGTCTCCCCTCCCCCCCCACTTCTAGGGGAACAAAAAATTGCATAAACATAAAAACTCGGAGGTCCGCGCGGATTTCTCGGATCGGCGCTGGGGCCCCCAGGCGGCGCCTCTGGCGCCGACCCTGGCGAGCTCCGCGCGCCAGGGAGGGGGGTCCAGCGCCGATCCGAGAAATCCGCGCGGACCTCCGAGTTCTTATGCTTATGCCACTCGTTGTTCCCCGACTCGTCTTCCCCCCCCCCCCCCCCGCACTTCCCGCATTTCCCCATCTCGACGAGCAATTGTGCCTGTGTGTTTTTGTTTCCCTCCCTGATTCGGCGGTGGACAAACCTCCCTTTAGCAAACCTCCCCTTAGTGAAAACGGCGTGGGGCCGAAACCGACGGACGTGGACCCGCAAAAATGACGGCCGCGACGCTCTCTCGCGAACCGAGAACGGCCAATTCCTTCATCGACGTGTCAGGGTAGGAGGTCTGTCCACCCCCGATACTCGTCTTCCCCCCCCCACCACACTTCCCACACTTCCCAACCTCGACGAGCAGTTGTGCCTGTGTGTGTCTGTGTGTGTGTGTGTTTTTGTTCCGTCCCTGATAGATGTCTATAGGCCTGACCCTGGGCGGGCGGGAGCCCCGGCGGCCCAGAACAAGGCCAAAAGCCCAATTGAGGCTGAGAACAAATCCGGTGGAGGATACATCGAGAAGTCGTCATGACAGAAGTCATGGGGGTACATCGAGAAGTTATGATACATCGAGAGGTTATGATCTATCGAGAAGTTAGGCTATGTCGAGAAATTCTGAGACATGCCTCGGGCGCCGCGGCCTCCTCGCAGCGCTCCGGAGCGCTCCGGGAGCGTCCCGGAGCGCTCTGCGGCGCAGACTCTGGGTGGCCAGGGCCGCAGGTCCGCACTCGAGCCCCGTGGGGGCGGGGCGGTGGGCGGTGGGGGGGGCGGGGGGAGGAGGAGGAGGAGGAGGAGGAGGAGGAGGAGGAGGAGGAGGAGGAGGAGGAGGAGGAGGAGGAGGAGGAGGAGGAGGAGGAGGAGAGGAGAGGAGGAGGGGAGGAGGAGGAGGGGCGGTGGGGGGGGGGCACGCCTGAGGGGCAGCGATGCCCACGAAGGGGGGGCAAGCCCAGGGTGGCAAGCCTGGGGGGCGCGGTGGGGTGGGGTGTGGAGTGGGGGGGTCAAGCCTGAGGGGCAGCGATGCCCCCGAAGGGGGCAAGCCTGAGGGGGGCAAGCCTGAGGGGGCACACGAGGCCGTTCCGCAAACGCACCCAGCGGAGGAGGAATCGAACGGGGCAGGGCTGCTCAGCAAACGCCCAGGGCCGTTCAGCAAACGCCAATTCTCAAGCCTGGGTGTTTTTTCCTGAGGGGCAACGGTAGGGGGGGACTGGCAGATGGGGGGATGCATCGACCTGGAATCGGCGGTACATCGCCGACAGATCGGCGATAGGCCCCCGATGGTGAATCCGCACCTTCCTGGGCGGGCTGGGGCCATCGGACCCTTTCCGGCGAGCAGTGGGCGATTGGGGGTCGATGCATCCCCCCTATGATACTATGCCTATCCCCCCCTATCCTTGCCCCCGATTTCCTCACCTGGACCCTGTGCCGCTGCCCTCGGCGGCTTTCGGGCCATCACGCTCGGGCGCTCTCGGCGGCCCCGCGGGACCATCCGGGCTGCCCCGGAAAAACGCCCCGGGCGAGGCGCCGCCGCTGGAAGGCGCCCCGCGGCGGGGAGGCCCTCTGGGGGCCGACGGGAGAGCGCCCGAGGACCCTGCACTTCGAGCCTCGGGCCTCCTGCAGCCTCCTCCTCCTCCTCCTCCTGAACCCCCTTGGGGTTTCCCCCCCCCCCCCTCCTCCTCCTCCTCCTCCTCCTCCTCTCCCCTCCTCCTCCTCCTCCTCCTCCTCCTCCTCCTCCTCCTCTCCTCCTCTCCTCCTCCGCCTCCTCCTCCTCCTCCTCCTCCTCCTCCTCCCCTCCTCTCCTCCTCCTTGGGCCTATGCATCCCCCCCTATGCCTATGCCCCCCCCCTGTCGTGGCCCCTGCAAGGCCCGTGTGCCCAGAGGTGTGACACGCACGTGGCGGCGGGGGGCGGGCACGGCGAGGCGGGGCCACTCTCTCTCAGGGGGACGTAAGACCTGGGTGCAAGGGACTCGGAAATCCCCGACGAGGTCGCCAAAAAAATGACGAGGCCGAGCCTGCATTTTGACGAGGCCTCCCGCTGCAGACATCCCACGAAACTCCTCCTCGTCAAAATCCGAGGCGCGGTCGTCAAAAAACGATGGCGAACCCGAGTCCTGGCAAACCCGGGTCTTACGCTCCCCCGACTCTCGCCACTGGCATTCATTCGGGCCTGCCCCCCTACCGGGGGATTTCGGCGACAAATAAAAAATATTCCAAACATAATAAAACAATATGTCAAACATAGTTTGGGGACTATGTTTTGAACATTTATGTTGACCTTGTTGGGGTATTTTTGGGGTACTTTTTATTTTTCGTCGAAAATCCCCCTGGGGGACAGGCCCGACTTAACACTGGCGCTCTACCGACGCCACACCGAAAATTGTAAACATTTTCAAACGGTTAAGAACACGTCGGAACATTGAGAGCACGATTCCTCCTCTCGGGCACTCGGGCCAGGCGAAAGGGGGGGATAGCAAAGGGCAGGGTAGAGAATCAGCTCGCGTAACAAGGGGCACGCGTGCCAAGGATCATACAATGACGATGTGGGTCCATGGGAGATGGAGAAAACCAGGGATCGCGAGGGAGGCAGTCCTTGGCAGGCGCCGGGAAGCGCGCCGCAATTGCTGCGACACGTTGGCAAGGGACAGATTCGAAGACGGGAAGGGGCGGCTAGAAGCATGTCAGTTTGGGTATGGAGGAAGGTCGCTTGTCCTCTGTCTCGTCCTCCTTCTCCCCCTCCTCACCTCCACTTTCTCCTGTCCCGCCTCTCTTCCTCCTCCTGGTTCTCGACCTCCTCCTTGTCCTCCCCCTCTCTCCACCTTCTGGGGCGGTGCGGCGCGTGGCGGCGGAGTCGCCCTCGCCGTCGGCATGCGGCCGGGCACGCTGCGTCCTCGTCCTCCTCCTTCTCGTCCTCCTCCTCCCCCTCCACCTCCGCCTCCTCCCCCTCCCCCTCCGCTTCCTCCTCCGCCTCACCGTCCTCGCCTCCGACCCGAGGCTGGCCCAGGCAACTCATCCTCGCCTCGGGCCCGAGGCTCGCTCCCCGAGCGGCGGGCGGCGGCGAGCTTCCCGGCCGCCTGGCCTGTCCGCCGGGGTCGCCTCGGAAGGGTCCCAGAGGCCCAAGACGGTCCAAGAGGCTCCAAAGAGGCCTCCAAGACAGCCCAAGAGGCCTTCAAGAGGTCGTCTAGGAGGGCCCGAAGAGGCCAAAATCAATGATTTTCTTTGGGTTTGGG
>CAUYUJ010010325.1:0-29118 GCA_963575745.1 Prorocentrum cordatum | reverse complement strand
CCCTGGCAGCGTTTTGTGACCATGAGGCTCTCAAGAGATACATGTTGGGGACGCCAAACGGCAATTCTAGCTGAGGCGTCCCACCAAAATCGGCGCGAACGGGCTCGTGAGATCAGCCAGGGTGGCTCCCCTTGGGGCTCCCAAGTGATGCCCCTGGCAGCGTTTTGTGACCATGAGGCTCTCAAGAGATACATGTTGGGGGCGCCCAACGGCAATTCTAGCTGAGACGTCCCACCAAAATCGGCGCGAACGGGCTCGTGAGATCAGCCAGGGTGGCTCCCCCTTGGGGCTCCCAAATGATGCCCCTGGCAGCGTTTTGCGACCATGAGGCTCTCAAGAGATACATGTTGGGGGCGCCAACGGCAATTCTAGCTGAGACGTCCCACCAAAATCGGCGCGAACGGGCTCGTGAGATCAGCCAGGGTGGCTCCCCCTTGGGGCTCCCAAATGATGCCCCTGGCAGAGTTTTGTGACCATGAGGCTCTCAAGAGATACATGTTGGGGAGGCCAAGCGGCAATTCTAGCTGAGGCGTCCCACCAAAATCGGCGCGAACGGGCTCGTGAGATCAGCCAGGGTGGCTCCCCCTTGGGGCTCCCAAATGATGCCCTGGCAGCGTTTTGTGACCATGAGGCTCTCAAGAGACACATGTTGGGGAGGCCAAACGGCAATTCTAGCTGAGGCGTCCCACCAAAATCGGCGCGAACGGGCTCGTGAGATCAGCCAGGGTGCTCCCCCTTGGGGCTCCCAAATGATGCCCCTGGCAGCGTTTTGCGACCATGAGGCTCTCAAGAGATACATGTTGGGGGCGCCAAACGGCACTTCTAGCTGAGACGTCCCACCAAAATCGGCGCGAACGGGCTCGTGAGATCAGCCAGGGTGGCTCCCCCTTGGGGCTCCCAAATGATGCCCCTGGCAGCGTTTTGTGATCATGAGAGAGTGTGAGTGTGAGCTTAACTTATCTTATCTTATCTTGAAATCTCTTCTCATCAGATCTTGTGCTATCTTATCTTATCTTGTAGTATATTATCTTGTCTTGTCTTATCTGGTGATTATCATTGGGAGGAGGGAGGCGCGAACGGGAGGAAGAAGGAGGAGGAGGAGGAGTGGGAGGCGTCAGAGTAATAACAAGAACCCCAATCCTTAGGATATGGGGAATAAAAATACCTGGTCAGTTCGCCTGCTGTGCACAGCACCTCGAGGCCCTTTTCCAGTGCTCGGTGTGCTCCCGCCGGCTGTCGCCTGGCGTTGTCGGGTGTCCCTGGCGGTGTCCCACAGCTTCTGCGAGGCTGTCAATGTTTCAGTTGGGTGTCCTCGGTGTTCGAATGTCTCCGATTCTCGTCGGTGGTTCTCGGAGGATTCCTGAAGGGTCTGGGAGGTTTCCAGAGGATATGAGGGAAGGGTGAGGAGTGAGAGAGGAGATGTTCAGACGGGGGTGATGGAGGGAGTGATATGGGAGGGGGTCTGAGGAGGGAGAGGGAGAGGGAGAGGAGGATGAGGAGGTGCAGGCAGATGAGGTAGGGGGTGAGGAGAAGGGGAGGCGATGGAGGAAGAGGAGGATGATGAGCAGGAGGAGGAGTGGAGGTCTGGAGGAGGAGGAGGAGGAAGAAAAGGAGGAGGAGGAAGAACAGGAGGTCGAGGAGGAGGAGGAGGAGCAGAAGGATTTCGAGGAGTAGCTGGTTGAGTTTGCCGTGCCCGCACAGATGGTCGCTAAACACGCTCGTCCAAGTGGCTCGTGATCGTACCGCGGAAGGGGAAACAAAACAGGGTAGCCTCTTGAGGGCCAGCGTGTCCAAAGTTTCCGCGGCTTGCCTTCGGTGCGAGGAGGAGGAGGAGGAGGAGGAGGAGGAGGAGGAGGAGGAGGAGGAGGAGGAGGGGGAGGCGGAGGAGGAGGACGAGGCTGGGAGGGGACATGAGGAAGCGGGAGACGGAGAGGGGGGGGGGATGTAAAGGATGAGGAGAGGAGGAGGAGGGAAAGAAGGAGGGCTATGAGGAAGCAAATGTTGATGACGGATGATGATGATGATGGCGACGATTGATGATGATGCTGAATGATGATGATGTTGATGATGATGTGGATGCTGATGATGCTGATGATGATGCTGATGATGAATATGCTGTGATGATGATGAGGAGTGGATGGATAATGATAATGATGATGATGATGGTGATTATGATGCTGATGATGATGATGATGTGATGATGAGGCCGAGGAGGAGGAGGAGGAGGACGGTGGTGAGTATTATGATGCGGATGCTGCTGATGATGATGATGCTGACGATGACGATGATGATGACGATGATGATGATGATGATAATGATGATGATGATGCTGATGATGATGACGATGCTGATGATGATGGTGATGATGATGCTGGTGATGATGATGATGATGATGATGATGATGATGATGATGATGATGAGGAGGAGGAGGAGGAGGAGGAGGAGGAGGAGGAGGAGTGAGAGGAGGAGGAAGAGGAGCAGGAGGAGGAGGAGGGTGAGGAGGAGATGGACGCGGAGTGTTTTTGGGAGGGGGGGGCGAAGAGGAGGGGGAGGGACGATGGGGGATGACACATATGAAGAAGAGGAGCAGGACAGAGGGATGATGAAGGAGCGACGAGCAAGGAACAACGATAAGAACGAGGAGTGGTTGGAGGAGGGCCTTGGGAGGACAACGAGGAGGCAAGGGTGAAGGAGATGAGAGGAAAGATCATGGATGACGGATCGTGTAGGAAGCGTGAGGAAGTGGAGGAAGGGAGGAGGTGTGGCAATCCCACCAGCCCTCTGGGCGTCGGTGGTCTAGAGAGTTCCCTCTTCCAACCCCCTTCTTCCCCTTCGGGGAGGGGTTTATCACTGTTCCCTATTAATAAACACCCCCTCCCCCAGGCGACTGGGGGCCAACCCAGGTCCATGACGACCCCCCCCCCCACAATCCATTGTAAACAACAATACAAACACACACTCTGCCTCCAAATTTAGAACATGCGCAGCCAACCCGATGCGCCCCCCCCACCCCCACCATCCCTGTCAAAAAACAATACAGAGTACACTTGGCGGCTGCGGCGGCGGCGGCTGCGGCGGCGGCGGCGGCTGCGGCGGCTGCGGCGGCGGCGGCGGTGGTGGCGGCGGTGGTGGCGGCTGCGGTGGCGGTAGCGGCAGCGGCTGCGGCGGCGGCGGCGGCAGCAGCGGCGGCGGCGGCGGCGGCGGAGGCGGCGGTGGCGGCGGCGGATTGGCCCCCAGTAGCTACCCATCCAAAGACGACTGCTGAATATGCTGAGGCTCGGGCCAGACTCGGGTGCTACGTATGTGTTGGGAGGGCGGGTGGGAGTGAGCGAGACGCCTTGCGGGCGGGGGGGGGGAGGGGGGGTCTTGATCAATCACTGCTCCCTATTAATAACCCCCCCCTCCCCCAGGCAACTGGGGGCCCCAGCTGGACACGGCGGCACCCCACCATCTTTTGTAAAAACCATACAAAACACACTGTGCCTCCACATTCGGAACATGCGCAGCCAACCCGATGCGGCCCCTCCCCACCATCCCTGTTAAAAAAACAGTACAGAATACACTTGGCGGCGGCGGCGGCTGCGGCTGCTGCGGCGGCGTGGCGGCGGCTGCGGCGGCTGCGGGGGCGGGGGCGGCGGCGGAGGCGGCGGCGGCTGCGCGGGCGGCGGCGGGGCGGCGGTGCAGCGTGCCGGCTGCGGCGGCGGTTCGGCAGGCGGGGGCGGAGGCGGCGGCGGCGGCGGCGGCGGCGGCGCGGCGGCGGCAGGCGGCGGCGGCGGCGGCGGCGGCGGCGGCGGCGGCGGCGGCGCGGCGGGGCAGCGGGGGGGGGCGGTGGCGCGGGCAGCGGCGGCGGCGGCGGCGGCGGCGGCGGAGGCGGCGGCGGCGGCGGCGGCGGATTGGCCCCCAGTAGCTGCCCATCCCATGACGACTGCTGAATATGCTGAGGCTCGGGCCAGACTCGGGTGCTACGTATGTGTTGGGAGGGCGGGTGGGAGTGAGCGGGGCGGCTTGCGGGCGGGGAGGGGGTAACTTGACCCCCCCCCTACCCCCTCCCCTGGACCTGCACGGGGGGTCCGCGGGTCGTTGGGGCGTCCAAGACGGCTCCAAGAGCGAAAAGGCGGGAAGGCAAAACAACATTGATTGCCCAAGGTGTTGGAAGGATTTTGGCTTCTTCAGGGGCCCAAAAGGCACTCTAGAGGGGCAGCGCTGATTTACACCCCCCTTTTTTGATAGATCTCCTCCGGCATGGCCCCAAGAGCGCCCCGAAAGCTCCCAAGAGCGCCCCAAGAGGGCCCCTAGAGGCCCCAAGAGGCGCCCAAGAAACCTCCAAAAGGCTCCCAAGATACCCCCAAGAGGCCCCAAGAGGCTCCCCGAGATACGCAAGAGGCCCCCAGGACAGCCAAGAGGCCCCAAAGACGGCCCAAGAGGCCCCCAAGCTCGCCGTTGTCCTCCTCCTCCTCCTCCTCCTCCTCTTCCTCCTCCTCCTTTTCCTTCTCCCTCTCCTCCTTCTCGTCCTCCACGTCCTCGCCCGCCTCCATCTCCTCCTCATCTTCCTCCTCCTCCCCCTCCTCCTCCTGCTTCTCCTCCTGCTCCTCCTCTTCCTCCTACTCCGACGACGACGACTCCTCCTACATCCTCCCCCTCTTAGGGTATATGGCGGCTTACCCCGCCTTTTGTTCTTCTGCATGCTCCCCCGCTTCCCTCATCACCTCCACTCCCCTGGGACTCCTTTCTGGACGGGCTGGTGGGGATACGCGAAACGTTTAGAATTCGGATGACCATGAAGATGAGGGTCTGGCGGGGAGGAGGAGGAGGAGGAGGAGGAGGAGGAGGAGGAGGAGGAGGAGGAGGAGGAGGAGGAGGCGGATGTGGAGGTGGAGGCGGAGGCGGTGGATGGATGAGGTGGAGGGGGAGGGGGGCATGAGGAGGGGATCTAGGAGGAGGAGAAGAGGAGGGAGGAGGAGGAGGAGAGGAGGAGGGAATATGAGGAGGAGGTTGTGCTTAAGGAGTGTTGGTGTCGCTTGGGGGGAGTGGGGGTGTGAATTCGGGATGCGCTTGACGGGGGAAGGCGGAGGACGGAGGGCCGGTCGTCTGGGGCGGTTGGCGGTGGGCACCCACGGGCAAATTTGGGCTTCTCGCAGCCCTGACGCTACGGTCAGTGTGAGGAGGCGGAGGAGGAGGAGGAGGAGGAGGAGGAGGAGGAGGAGGAAGCGGAGAGGAGGAGGAGGAGGAGGAGGAGGAGGAGGAGGCGGAGGAGGAGGCGTAGGAGGATAGGAGGTAGGAGTAGGGGAGGAGGAGGGGTAGGAGGAGGAGGAGGAGGAGGAGGAGGAGGAGGGCCTCCCCTCTCGCGAGCAAAGGTCCCATCGCCTGGCCGATGCTACGAGCACGTGGGACGGTGCCGTGATGCTTCGGGTGATCGCGGGCGATTGCATCAGGACTCGCCGTGCCGCCCGCTCGCACGGCGCGGCTGAGAAGCAGAGGAAGGACGAGGGGGAAGGGGAGAGAGAGAGAGAGAGACAGAGAGAGAGGAAGAGGCAGAGAAAGGATGAGCCACCTGAGCAACTTCTGAGTCGCAGGGCCAACAGGTTCTGGTAAGCGTCGAACGCACGCTGTTGAGACGCCGAGTCCTCGGGTGCTACGAGAAATCCTGAAGGTGCGCTTTATCTCAACTATGTTCTTTCTGTTGTCTCCGACGCCAGGGGTACCAGCCAATAGAAGGTCGGAATAATGTAGTGTTGCGCACATCTGTCGACCCAGCTTTTCGTTTGAGTATTGCGATTAATTGTAATTTTCCGCAATGCCCGCTTACCGCTCTGGAAAACTTAGTTTGTTCAGGCGAATGACCCAAACATTTGCAATTAAGGGCGGCGCAGACCATGTTTTCCTCATTCCAGTGATTTGCCACTGGGGTCTTCGGTGGAGCTGCCTATGGGTCCACGAAGCGTGCGAGTGATGTGCCGAAATGGGCGGCGGGGTCGCGTGTGAACTTGCCAACTGGGGATTTGGGTGACGCTCCTTATGGGGCCACGGAACGTGTGAGACATGTCGGAATTGACGGGCGGCGGTGGTCCCGGTAACTTTACCCACTGGGGCCTTCGGTGGGTTTCTCGATTGGGCCACGAAGCGCGCGACGGGTGTGCCGAAATGGGCGGCGCGGTCGCGTGGGAACTTGCCAACGGGGGGCTCCAGTGGAGCTCCCTATGGGGCCAGAGAACATGCGAGGGGTGTGCCGAAATCAGCGGCGGGGTCGCGTGGGAACTTGCCAACTGGGGCTTCAGTGGAGCTCCTTATGGGGCCACGAAACGTGCGAGGGGTGTGCCGACATGGGCGCTTGGGACGCATGTGAACTTGTCCAGTGAGGCCTTTCGTGGAGTCCCTTATGAGGCCATGGAACGTGCGCGGTGTGCCGACATGGGCGCTTGGGATGCACGTGAACTTGTCCACTGGGGCCTTCGGTGGAGCTCCCTGGTGGCCCACGAAGCGTGCGAGGGGTGTGCCAGAATGGACGGGGACGCATGTGAACTTGCCCACTGAGGCGTTCCGTGTAGCCACGTCTGGGGCCATGAAACGTGCGGGAACTAATGTGAATTTGCCTACTGGGTCCTTCGGTGGAGCCCCCCATGGGGCCAATGCGGGTGTGAGGGGTGTGCGGAGGATGGGAGGAGGGAGAGAGAGGAGGAGGAGGAGGAGGAGGAGGAGAGGAGGAGGACGAGGAGTGTGAGGTGGACACGGGAGTTGCGAGATCTTGAGCGTGGCTGATTCAAAGCAAGGCCCCAACACCAGAGGACGATTGAGACGCGCGGAGCGTCGTTTTCCAGGACTCGGGCATTCGGGTATGAAAGGCGAGCCAGTTGGATGCTTTATTGTGCCATACTATATGTCTTGCAGATCATGGAGGCCCCGCCCGCCCGCGCCCTGTCTCCCCAATTAGTGCTTCGCGCGCCCCGCCTAGCTCTGAACCGGAAGAGGCCCGCTCTCGACCCGCCGACCAACAAAAAGTGTTGCATTCGCCCGGTGCATGGCAACGGATTGGACATCGTTAGGTGTTGGCGCTGCAGCGGTCCTCCTTGGGGACATCATTATAGGAGAAGGGACAATCACAATGCGCTGTACGAGCATGTGCATGTTCAGATGCGCGAAAGAGCGCGTTCTGCGGACGCTGGAGACGGGGGCAGTTCAGAAGGCACCCCTCTCTCCCTTTGGATGCAGGGGGGGAGTTCGAACCCCCTCCCCGCCCCGCCCCCCTCCAGTGGACGCCTACGACGACGACGGCGGCGACGGCGACGCTAACGGCGGTGGATGCAGCGAAGGCGGCAGCGCCGGCGCCAGCACAAGGGGGGGCATCGCCGTCCCCTCCCCCACTCGCCGCTGGCAAAGCATCAATTGCCATCGTCTTCGTCGTCATCGTCACCATGAGGATGGTGACGGTGGTGGTCATGGTGGTCATGGTGGTCATGGTGATGGTGACGATTGTGGAGGTGATGATGGTTGTGATGTTGGTGTTGATGAATGTGGTGATGTTGATGCGGGTGCCGATGCCGATGCTGATGCTGATGCTGACGTTGATGCTCGTGCTGATGTTGATGCTGATGATGTTGAGGATTATGTGGATGATGATGACGAGTATGTCGACAATGACGATGATGATGAACAAAATAAATGTCGTTGGCGACGATAATGATGACGATGCGAACGATCATGACGATGATGATGGCGGTGACGAAAAATGACGATGACCCGTTTAATGCCGGGCCCACACAGGTGCATCATCTTGAGTATGTACCATACTTCAATGTCCCGCCCGCCCAACTCGATGAATGTGCTGATGATGGTGATTATGACGACGAGGACAGGGATGATGATGATGGTGATATCGGCGATGATAACGGTAATGATGGTGATGAAGGTAGTTGCGATGATGGTTGTGTTGATGATAACGTTGATGCTGGTGTCGCTGATGCTGATGGTGATGATGTTGCCAGCGATGATAGTAGTATAGAGGATGAGGATGAGGGTGAGGATGGATATGTGTATGATGATTATGATGTCGATGATGATGATGCTGCTGATGACGACGATGATTATGATGATGACGATGAGAGGGATGATGCTGATGATGATGATGACGAGGAAAACGATGATGATGATGATGATGATGATGGCGACGGTGGTGATGATGATGATGATGATGATGATGACTTCACCCGACCCGCGCGTTAGGGTTCGCCCTCCCGACCCGACCTGCCCGTTAGGGTTCTCGTGCGCAGTTGTATTAGGCACCGTACTTCAATGTCTCGCTAGCCCGATGGTGATGGTGATGCTTATGGCTGACTACGAGGGTAGGGCTGATGATGATTGTGATGGTGATGACGTCGATGGTGGTGACGTTGATTTTGATTATGATGCGGATGATAATGATGATGATGATGACGATGATGATGATGCTGATGATGATGATGATGATGATGATGATGATGATGATGATGATGGTGAGTATGATTGTGTCGGTGATGAGGATTGTGAATATGCTCCCGATGATAATGATGTCGATGATGATGACAAGGAGGAGGAGGACGATGATGACGATGATGATGATGTGGTGGTCATGATGGTGGTGCTGCCGATGATGATGCTGATGCTGATGCTGCAGCTGCTGATGCTGCTTCTGCTGATGATGACGATGCTGCTGCTGCTGCTGATGCTGATGCTGATGCTGATGCTGATGCTGATGCTGCTGCTGCTGCTGCTGCTGCTGCTGATGATGATGATGATGATGATGATGATGATGATGATGATGATGATGATGATGATGTGTTGCCGGCGGCGGGGGAGGGGGGCAAGGTCGAACCCCCCCTTTTGAGCGGGCGCCTGCGCCTGGTGCGCCGCCGCCGACGCCGCCGACGTCGCAGCCGGCGTCGTCGTCATCACGGGCGCCCCCTGCCGGCGGCGAGTACTTAGGCCTAGGTCGGGCCTGTCCCCCTCCAGGGGTTTTTTTCGACGAAAAATTAAAAATACCCTAAACATGCACCAAAAAGGGCGAAATATACTCAAAACAATTCAAAAAACAATACTCAAAGGACAAGCAATCAATATTCAAAAAGGACAAAAAATACTAAAAAAATAAGGTGAAACAAGAAAAAACAATACTCAAAAAATAGTACCCAGACTATTTGGGGATGATTTTTTGACCATGTGTGTGGGTTTTGTATGTTTCGTCGAAAATGCCCCTGTAGGGGGACAGGCCCGACTTCAGAGTAGGGGAGGGGGGGTTTTCGAACTGCTCTTACCCCTTGGAACCAGGGGGACGGCGGGGGTGGGTCGAACCCCCTGCCCCCTTCCCTTTCTCCTTTCCTTGCTGCCAGTACAGAACACCTGCGACGACGGCGACGACGACGGCGACGACGACGTTTAGCGGCGGCGGCGGCGGATGCGGCGCTGGCGCTGGCACCGGCACAAGCGGGGGGAGCGCCCTCCCCCACCACTCGCCGCTGGCAAGCCATCAATCGCCATCGTCAACGTCACCATGAGGATGGTGACGGTGGTGGTCATGGTGATGGTGACGCAGGTGATGTTGATGGTGATGGTGGTGATGGCGGTTGTGATCATAATGACGATGAGGATGATGAGAATGATGATGACGACAATGATGACAATAACGACGATGATGATCGATGACGATGATGATGACGATGCTGGCGACGATGACGATGATGATGGTGATAACGATGATGACGATTAGCCGTTGAATGTCCCGCCCGCCCGGTGATGATGGTCATGTTGATGGTGACGGTGGTGGTGGTGGTAATTGTGGTGATGATGGTGTGTGATGGTGATGATGATGATGATGATGATGATGATGATGATGATGATGATGATGATGATGATGATGATGACAATGATGATGACGATGATCGGAGGTTGGGGGGTGAGATCGCAGTGGAACGGAGACCCCCAACCGGGAAATCGTTTCGTTTCGTTGTTGTCGCACGTGCGGGCGAGGCGAAGCTGCGTGGGCGCGCGAAAGGAATGAACCGCCGTTGCTAGGGCAAAGTCAGGACAAATGATTCTCCCCCTCCCTCCCGCCCGTCCAGCGGTGGCTCGCGGTGTCCCGCGGTGTCCCGTGGTGTCCCGTGGTGTCCGCCGTTGCTAGGGCGAAAGAAGGACAAATGATTCTCCCCCGCCCGCCCGCCCGTCCGTCCGTCCGGCGGTGGCTCGCGGTGTCCCGCGGTGTCCCGTGGTGTCCCGTGGTGCCCCGTGGTGTCCCGTGGTGTCCCGTTGAGTGAGATCGATAGTGAGATCGATAGTGAGGTCTCTAGTGAGATCGATACCGAGATCGATGTGGTGCCCCGAGGTGTCCCGTGGTGTCCCGTGGTGTCCCGTTGAGTGAGATCGATAGCGAGATCGATAGTGAGATCGACAGGTGTTCCGTGGCGTTCCTTGGTGTCCCGTGGTGTCCCGTTGAGTGAGATCGATAGCGAGATCGATACTGAGATCGGTGTGGTACCCCGAGGTGTCCTGTGGTGCCCCAAAAAGTAAGATCGATAGTGAGATCGACAGGTGTCCCGTGGTGTCCCGAGGTGTCCCGTGGTGTCCCGTGGTGTCCCGTTGAGTGAGATCGATAGTGAGATCGACAGGTGTCCCGTGGTGTCCCGTGGTGTCCCGTGGTGTCCCGTGGTGTCCCGTTGCGTGAGATCGATAGTGAGATCGATTGAGTCAGATGGTGGTTACCCCCCTCTTCCCCCCCCACAACCTCCTTATCACCCGAAGAATGGTCGTATAGGTAATTATGATGATGATGTTGATGATGATGAGGATGACGGTGCTGATCAACATGATGTTGTTGATTATGGTGATATCGGTGACGATGGCAATGACGAGTTAATGATGAAGATTGTGATTATACTTGCGAAGAACATGGTGATGATGACAATGCTGATGACGACGATGACGATGATGACGACGATGATGGCAATGACCCACATATCGTCCAGCCCGCCCGACCCGAGATGCCTCTTGGGGATCTCGCGTGCCAATTTGATGATGAACCATACTTGAATTTCTCGCCCGCCCAACCCGATACTTGTGTTGGTGGTAGCGAAAATGACAACGAGCATAAGGAGGAGGATGAAGATGATGATGATGATGATAATGATGATGATGAGGATGATGACGATGACTTTGATGGTGATGATGGTGCTGGTGCTAGTGGCGATGATGGTGATGTTAATCATGACGTTTGTGCTGCTGTCGAGGATGTTGATGGTGATGATGCTGCCGGTGATGGTAATGGTGATGAGGGTGGGGGTGATGATGGGGAAATTGATGATGGTGAATACGATGATGATGATGATGATGATGATGATGATGATGATGATGATGATGATGATGATGATGATGATGATGATCATGATCTCAGCCGATCCGCCCGTTAGGGTCCTCGGGTCCGACCGCCCGACTCGACCTGCCCGTTAGGGATCTCGCGTGCCAACTCGATTATGCAGTAGATGTCACTGTCTCGCTCGCTCGACCTGCTGTTTGCGATTCTGATGGCGACGAATGCCTACGATGGTAGTGATGACGAAGATGTCGATGATGATGATTGTGATGATGATGCTCATGCTGATGAATGCGATGGAGATGGTGACAATGATGGTGATGATGCTGATGCAGATGCTGCCGCTGACGATGATGATGCTGATGCTGATAGTGATGATGATGATGGTGATGATGATGTTGATGATGATTGTGACGATCATGATATGATGCTGCTGATGATGATGCTAATGATGATGATGATGATGATGATGATGATGATGATGATGATGATGATGATGATGATGAGGATGATGAGGATGAGGATGAGGATGATGATGATGATGATGGGTTGCCGGCGGTAAGGGGCGATGTCGATCCCCCCCTTGTGGCGGCGCTGACGCCGCGTGCGCTGCCGTCGCCGCTAACGTTGCCGCAATCGTCGGCGTCGTCTCCGTCGTGGGCGGCGACTAGGAGGGTGTGCGTGGGGTTCGAACCCCCCCCTCCCCCCCACTGGAAATAGTGGGACGGAGGGGAGGCTTCGAACCCCCCCCCCGCCCTTGAACGGGGGCTTCGGGGGGAGGTTGAGGGGGGGTCTGGGAGGGAGGGGAGCCCTCTCGGTGTTTCGGGGCTCGCCAAATGTCTTGGAGTGGGGGGGGGGGAGACACCTTGGTGAAGACGAGTCGCCGATTTGTTCCTGGGCAAGCGTCATCGAAACGCGTGCCCATCCTTATATGTACAGTCAACGGTGTGTATACATAGATGTAGTTGAACATGTAAATGGTGTAAATGTAAACGTATATGCCTATGTATATGTATATGTGAATATACACGTGAACGTATGTGTAAGTGTACATGTATATGTATATGTATATGCACATGCGTATACACGATTCGATTATATGTGTGGTTGCATTTAATTTATGTATGTATATGCATCGGCATACGTCTATGGGTATGTATGTGTACATGTACATGTAGATGTTCTCAGTGGCATACCCATATACACATATGGATATATATATATATATATATATACGCACACCTACGTGCGCGCATAGATGTTGCTGTATATGTATCCGGCTGTCTGTGGCAAACCCCGCCACCGTGACTGTGCAACTGCGTAGCAGGAAGGAGGCTGGGTGCAGGAACAGCGCAATTCCGACGAGTGTTTTGAGCTGAGCAGGGTCGTGAATTGAACCTTGTCTTCGACCGTGCTGTAGGAAGGAGGTCGAGTTCACGCCCCGCTGCAGTTCAGCGATACGTCTGAACTTGGACGGGTCGTGAACTCCACCTCGTCTTCGTCCACGCGGTCGGGTGGAGGTCGTTTTCACGCCCCGCTGCCTTTCAGCGAGTGTCTGAACTGGAACGGGTCGTGAATTCGACCTCGTCTTCGCCCGCGCTGTCTGAAGGAGGTCCAGCTCACGCCCCGCTACATGTCAGTGGTCTGTTTGAACTGAGGAGGGTCGTGATCTCGACCTAGACCTGGTCCGTGCGGTAGGGGGGAGGTCGAACTCACGTTCCGCGGCATTTCAGCGAGTGGTTTGAATTGAGGCGGGTCGTGATCTCGACCTCGCGTTCACCCGCGCGGTATGGAGGAGGAGGATGAGGAGGCCTCTTGAGGCCTTCTTGTTGGGGCCTCCTGGGAGCCTCCTGCGGGTCTCTTAGGCGGCCTGTTGGGGGCCTCCTGGGGTGCTTTGGTGGCCTCTTCGGGCCGGCCTGATGGACCGCCTTAGGGGGCCTCGTGGCCTGTCGGACGCCGTCGGGGGCCGTATTGGGGGCCTCCCTAGGCCGTGTTGGTGCCCTGTCGCAGTGGCTTGCGACTGTCTTGGGACCCTCCTGGGAGGCTCTTGGGCGATCTCAGGGTCCTCGTCGGCCGACTCGGGGCCCTCTGCGGGGCCTCATTGGCTGTCTTGGAGCTATTTTGGCTGCCTCTTGGGCGGTCTTGGGCGGTCGGGAACCCAGACAGGCAAGAATACCACACTCATGCACCAACCCAAGGGGAGTCAATAGTTTTGGCTTCCTCGGGCTCTCTTGGAAGGCATCTTGGAGCCTTCTTGGGCCGTCTTTGGAGCCTCTCAAGCTGCCTTGAAGCTGTCTCGGGAGTCTCTTGAGCCGTCTTGGGCCCTGCTGGGCCGTCTTTGTGTCATCTTCACTGCCTTGGAAGCCGTCTTGGAGGCCACCTTGCCCGTGTGGAGGCCGAAGAGAGCGCCAGAGAGCTAATTCAGGGGGGGCGATGTTCAGCGGGTGCGCGCGGTGCGCGGGGGCGGGGCCTTAGAAAATGAACGAAAGCTCCCAGACAGCAGCAAACATTCCAACATGCCCACTGGGCACAAGGTCCAGTGGCGGATATCTGCGTGTGCCTGCATATACAGGCATGGACATACCGATCGCTATATCCACCTGCCTCGGACGTGAGGTCTACATGGAGCGTCATCGGCCAACCTTGGAATCTATTTGGACAATGTTGGAGCTCTCTTGGGCCGTCGTTGGCCGTCTTGGGCCCCTCTCGGCCCTCTGATGGGTCTTGGGGATGTCTTGGGGGCCTCTTGCGGCCAGCCCACGACAGTGGCGACGTCAGAGCAGTTGGCCGAGAAGTCCCGGCTCGATGTGCCTGCCCCTCAGTTCCGCCGGATCTCCCAGGAGCCCGTCGAAGCAGAGACAGTGCGCAGTTGGCAGTGCGTCCCGACTGGATGCGCGCGCGCGTGGCCCTCCGTTCCGCTACAGTCGGGGCCCTGAAGAAGGAACCCTTTTCGTTGGGGAGGGGCTCCGTGTTCCTGAATTGTCTCGCGGCTTGCCTTGGATTTTCCTGAGGTCTTCGATGCGAAATCGAAGTTCAACTTATGGAAAATGGGGGCCTCGTTCCTTATCTAGGGCTCCTTAGGTCAACGCCTCGACTGTGGACCTCCCAGGAGCCCACGAAAAGGGCGACCCACTCCGCGGCTGGCGGCCCCGCAGCAGGCGCGAAAGCCTGGCTTGCCCCTGCGCGTGTTTCGGCACTCCGCCGAGCCTCCAAGGGGCCCACAGGAGTGGCGACGGGTGGCGGCAGTTGGGATCGACTAGACGTAAGAGTGACCTTTCGCCGGAGTGGTGCGGGCACAGACCCAGACATGCTTGCGTCATAACAAATTCAGGACGGAGGTTTTTCGCCGTCTTCGGGCTCTGGAGGCCTTCGCCGGGCCTCGGGACCGTCAAAAAACGACTCAAGATGAAAAACCGGCCCCGGGGAAAGGGTCGGGACTTCCGGGGGCGCCGTCCTGAAAAAATCAGGACGTCGCATGTCTGGGGATGGGTCCCCAGATGGCTGAAAACGAAGCGGTAGCAGCGGCTTGCGCGCCCAGGTTTGGTCTCCCCGCGGCCCCCCAAAAAGTCGCGCACCAACGGTCACTCTTACCCAAGGTCACTCTCGCGTATAACCGATGGGAGCGCGAAAAGAAAGCGGGCAGGACGCAGGGAGATGGGAGGAGGAGAAGGAATCTTGAGACCACAGTGCTCGATTGAGTTCACGGGGTAGCGACCAAAACGCGGATCCGACCAGAGAAGGGCTGGAGAAAAGAGTTGCATACGCGTTGCTGCCTTACATACTTGCTCTGCCGCGATTTGTGTTGCACCCCCCCTTCTCCTCACCCACGACACCCGAGGGGCGAACCCCTTGCACTGGTCTCGTGCTTGAGGGATTTCGTAGTAGACCGGGACGCTTTCCTCGATAGTCCGCAGGATGTCCAAGGAGTCATGCAGATATCAAGCGGAAGTTGGAGGACTCCTGAAAGAGTCCTACCCAAGTCCCCGGTAAGCATACATTCCTCGAGGGAGTCTAAGGCTCTCCTGCGGAGACCTGAGGACGTCCTACGCATTCTTACGATGTCTCGAGACACCTGTCATCGTGCATCAGAAAGTGT
Organism: Prorocentrum cordatum; assembly: GCA_963575745.1. NCBI lineage: Eukaryota > Dinophyceae > Prorocentrales > Prorocentraceae > Prorocentrum > Prorocentrum cordatum. Next base: position 13,690 of record CAUYUJ010010325.1, on the reverse strand, counting down.
CCGTAATCAAGCCTCGTGTTTTCTGAGTGGGTCCCAAGGACACTTTCGGGCATCCAGGGGAATCCCAAAGTAAATGATAATGATTGCCAGATGGTTCCTACTAGTCCCAGGATGGGTATCAAAGGCTCGCGCCGGAAATCCAATAATTCTTGCATGTCTACGAATGTCTTGATGAGTCCCCTGGATACCTGAGGGTCCTTCAGGATTCTCTGCAGAGCCCCGCGCAGGTTCTAATGAGTCCTGAGGGTCTCTAGAGGAGCCCCGTACATTGCCAACTTGATCTTCAGGATGATCCTTTGTAGCCGTTTTGGCTCAAACCTTTGAGGTCCCCATCTACCCTTGCACACTCTTCTTCGTTGCCGCGCCAGTGGCTTTACATCGCGTCGCCACGCGGCCTGCCTGGGCGAAGAACACTCGACGACGATGGCTTCCCTGCTGTCCTTCCCTGCAGACATGCCGAGGGTCACCGTGAAGAACACGTTCATCGAGGACCTGGACGACCGTGAGCATCCGAGGCCCGCCGCGCGGAGCTCGTCGATGCCGCCCTCGATGGACCGAGCCCTCGGCGTGCGCCGCGCCGCCGAGGCCGACTCGGACAGCGAAGGCCCCGACAGCGAGCACGGGGCGACCGAGCTCCGAGGGAGCTGGGCGCGCGGCGCAGAGCAGTCCCTCCTGTCTCTGAGCACATACCTCGTCGAGAAGAAGCCCTCCCCAGGCCAGCCACCCCCTGGGGGCGGCGCGGAGGAGCAGTGGGACGGCTTCCCAGGCACCGACGACGAGTGGGAGGGAGCGACGCTGCTCCGCGGGGGCCCCGCCCGCGACCCGCCGCACGACCTCGTGCCCAGGCGCTGCAGCGCTCCGTGCGTCGCCCCCGCCGTCCTGGCCCCCTGCCCTGGCGGCCCGGACGCTCTGCCGCCCCGCGGCCGCGAGTGCGCCCCGCCAGGCACGCTGCCCGGCGCCCCAGCGCAGGCGCGGCGCCGGTGCAGGTGGTGCCGCGGCCGCCTGGGCGACAGGTGCCCGTGCGCGGCCCGCCAGGCCGAGGCCGGCCTGGCCCCTGCGGGCGTGGCGCCCAGCGGCGCCTGCGCGCCGCCGGCGCCCCCGGCCGCCGCGCCGCCGCGCGCGCCCGCGCGCCCGCGCCGGCGGGCCGTCGCGGTGAGGGACGTGCCCGCGGACGCGCAGGGCGCGCCCGGGGCCCTCGCGCAGGCGACGTTCCGGGTCCGCTGCCCCGGAGGGGGCGCGGGCATCGTGGTGGAGCGGCTGGTGCCGAGGACCCGGCTGAGCAGCTGGGCGCAGGAGTGGGCGGCGCACGGCGCCGCGGCGGCCCCCGCCGTCGCCGCCGCACCCGCGGGCCGCACGAGGCTCAGCAGCAGCGCTCTCGCCTGGCGGCCCGCCTCGGCGGAGCTGGCAGGGGCGCCGGCGCCGCGGGCAGCCACGGGCGCGGTGACACCAAGGTTCGGCTTCGGTCGGGCATGTCCTCCTCCGGGCATGTCCTCCTCCGGGCATGTCCTCCGAACAGTGCAGAATGGTCAACCAATACCAAGCTTTTGTCAAACATAGTGAAAACAAAGTCGTCCCCGGACTATGTTTCATGACTAGGCTTGAGCTTGGAACTTGCCTCCTGTAGAGGGCCATGCCCGACTGAAGGTTCGGCCTCGCGCTGCTGCAGCAGGTGAGGGCGGGTCTGCAGAAGAACGTCTTCGTCGCTGGGGTCACCATCTCGGCCCACGCGGCGGGCGGCTGGTGCGTGCGCCTCGGAGTGCGCGGGCGGCACCTGTTCATGAGGGACCACGTGCTGGCTTGCGCCCAGGATGACGTCGGGTCTGTCCCTCTGCAGCGGGAATATACCAAAGATAGTCTAAACATAGTCTGTGGACGATCTGTGGAGCCTCTTCTGGCCATTTTGGGGCATGCTTGGGGGTATTGTTGACTTTCCGTCCGACATCCCATTGTTAGGGGAACAACAAGTGACATAAACATAAGAACTCGGAGGTCCGCGCGGATTTCTCATTTCCGCGCTGGGGCCCCCCGGCGGCGCCGCCGGCGCCGCCCCTGGCGCGCTCCGCGCGCCGGGGAGGGGGGGTCCAGCGCCGATCCGAGAGATCCGCGCGGACCTCCGAGTTTTTATGTTTAGAGCTTGTTTTTTTATAGACTCTGGCAAGTTTACTTGCATGGACGGGGGGGGGGGGCTGAGCCTGAAGCAAGCCGCAAACGACTTGCACGTTCGGGGGGGCGCGGAAATCACGCAAGTCGAAAGGCACTTGCACGCTAGTATTCGCTTGAAGAGGGGCGAGGGGGGGGGGGCGAACGCCATGCAAGTAAACTTGCCTGAATCCAGAAAAAACAGGCTCTTATGTCACTTGTTGTTCCCCTCTGTATGGGGGACGGGCCCGACCTACGCCCAGGAGGCCCTCCTGGACGCCCTGGACGCCCTCGAGGCGCTGCGTGCGCGCCTGCCGGGCGGCCGCGGCGGCGGGCGCGGCGTCCCGGCGACGCTCTTCGACCTGGTGGTGGAGCACGCGCCCTCCGACTGAGGAGGAGGAGGAGGAGGAGGAGGAGGATGAGGAGGAGACGGAGGAGGAGGAGGATAAGGAGAAGGAGGAGGAGGAGGAGGCGGAGGAGGAGGAGGAGGAGGAGAGGAAGGTGGAGGAGGACGCTGGGGCCCCGCGCCTCACTGTGCCCCGCTCTGTGGGGGGTAGCTGGCGTATTGCCCGTCGCCTCGCTCGATGCATTGCTCCGTATGGATCTGCCACGTGGCATTGTTGCTCGTTCGACGCGCGATCTTTTTCCGATTGGATATGCAATTCTCCTAGTCTTGCATTGCAGTCAACCCGCACATAGTAAGGATGAGCCACTCTCCAGGGCCACCCTTGCATACTTCCCCTTCGGCCCATCCTTGGCCGCTTTCGTTGGCCGCGCCCCGCTCGAAAAGCTTCGAGATGGCCTTCCAAGGCCCTTGCATCCTTGCTGTGCGTCCTTATTATACCGGTTGGCTGTAGTTGGCGCGGAGACTTCAGCCCGAGCTGTCCCAGGAGGAGGAGGTGGAGAGTGATGGAGTTGGAGGCGGAGGGGGTGGGGAGGAGGATGACGACAGGAAGGTCTAGTATCTAGCCGATTAGCGCGGGTGTCAGTCGGCCCCTCCTGAGGGCGTAAGGGCCAGCGACCTCGCCGCTGTTGAGGAGCCCGCAGGGGCACACTATTTGTTGTTTCAACGGTCGTGCCTTGACTCGCATCTGCTCGCCTCCTCTCACACTACACTTTGTTCCTTGAGCAGTGGGTTTCCGTTCGCATCTCTGGTGGGCGCGCGCCTCGTGTGGGCCCCCTCCGTCTCTGTTCTCTTCTTGCTCGTCCTCTGTCTGTCCCATTTGTATGCTCTCTCTCTTTCTCTCTCTCTTTCTCGTTCTTTAGTCATTGTCGTTCTCTCGCTCTCCCTCTCTCTCTCTCTTTCTCTCTTTCTCCCTTTTTGTTATCTCTCTCTCACTCTCTCTCCCTCCCTCTCTGTATCCCCCTCTTACTGTTGGAGCCAGAGATGGCGGCAAGAAGCTCACGGCGCCCCGCGTCACCTCGACACCTCGTCTGCGTGGGGCCGAGTGGGCCCCAGACCTGCGATGCCCCGACGTGCGAGTTAACCGGTGGTTGGGCGGGTTCCGCCCCATGTCATACCATTTCACGGCGGCAAAAACACCTCCAACGTGTACTGTCGACCCGCATGGTAAGGATGGGCAGCCTTCCCAAGGGTACCCTTGCATCCTTCCATCCTCGGTCCATACTTGGCCGCTTTCGCTGGCCGCGCCCCGCCCGAGAAGCTTCGAGATGGCCTTCCAAGGCCCCTGCATCCTTATCGTGCGTCCTTCTGATACGGGTTGGCTGTACATGCACGCAGAGGCGACCGCACGGTGCGCAAAAGCGGCCACCTTTGCTGTTCACTTGCCTGCCTTCTTTCCGCCGTTTTTTTTTTGCCCGCCGGCCACGCTCCGGCGGGCGCGCGGCCTCTCCGTGCCCTCGCGCGTGGAAGCCGACCGCGCCACGGAGGGCGCGCTCCTGCACGCTTGAGAAGCAGCTCCGCCGCCCCCCCCCTCTTCCTGCCTCCTTCGGCGGACCTCCCGAGCGAAGTGACCCCCCCCTTCTAGGGGACCACATGCGAACCCTACCCCCCTTCCAGGGGACCACATGCGAACCCTACCCCTACCCCCCCACGGTGCCTGAGGGGGATGGCGGGGCTCACTCCGCTCCAGAGCTCCCGAACGAAGTGAACCCCACCCTCCCCCCCCCCAGACATCGTGGGGGGTTAGGGGTAGGCTTCGAGTGTGGCCCCCTGGGCCCTTCCCCTCTTCGAAAAACCGTGGCGTTGTGGGGTAGGGCTCGCCTGTGGCTTCCCGGCTTCTTGCCCTCGCCCTCCTCCCTCCCTCCGCCCCGCGCGCATCAGCCGCCCTGCGCGTGCTTCTCTTTGGGGCGAGCCCGCGGCCCAGGCGAGCCTGCGGCGCACAGCGAGACCGCTGCAGGGGCGCAGCACAGCCCCAGCGCCGCAGTGGACGACCAGTCCACCTGCTGGGGCTCGCGGGCACCCGAGCCCGGAGTTGAGCTGATGGGCCGATTCTCCGATTCTCTACCACCACTACCATGGGTAGGAGGAGGAGGAGGAGGAGGAGGAGGAGGAGGAGGAGGAGGAGGAGAAGAAGAACCTCCCCATCCTCCCCTCTCCCCGTCCTGCGTGTGGTAGCGGTGGTGGAAGATCGGCCCATGATGAGCGGCCTGTCCAGGCGAGGCGAGTCCGTCGGGCGGTCCGCCTGTACCTTTTTTTTGGGGGGGGGGAGGTGCAGAGCGAGGGCTCGACGGCTGCACCCCAGGGGCGAAGTCTGCGACGGGGGCGGAGCAGAAAAGGATCGCTTCGGGATCAGTGGGCATGTACGGAGACGCCTTGAGTCGAAGAGCACTGGGGCTGTGGCCAGCGAGCGAGCCCCGGCCATAAGAAACGTGAAGCAGCCACAACCCGAAAGCTAAAGTTTTAGTTTATGGCACTATATGTATGCTTATGTTTAAGAAATCCACGCGGAGCGCCAAAAGAACAAGAGGCCATAAACATAATTTTTTGGCGCTCCGCGCGGATTTCCTGCATCCGCGCTGGGGCCCGCTGGCGGCGCCTTCGGCGCCGCCCCTGGCGCGCTCCGCGCGCCAGGGAGGGGTGTCCAGTGCGGTTCAAGAAATCCGCGCGGATTGCCAACAACTCATGTTTATGCTGTTTTTTCTTCTTCGGGATCAGTGGGCATGCACGCAGAAGCCTTGAGGGCACCCGAGGGAGCCCTAAGAGCCTCTTGAGCTCCTTCCGAGCAGCAGCAGGCGAAGGGTGGGGGGGGCCAGCGAGCACGAGGACCAGGGTGACGAGCGGGAGAGGCAGCAGCATGAGCAGGACTGTCATTGCTGCGCTGATCCTCGCAGTCCACCCTGGAGGCTCCATTCCGATCCGACCCCTTCGATCTCGATGTTGGCCAGCCCGACCCGATCAGCATCCGATCTCCCGACGATCTGGTGCGGCCCGATGTTCACATGTTGTTGTTGCTGTTGCTGTTGTTGCTATTGCTGTTGCTGCTGTTGGTTTGTAGTTGTTGCTGTTGTGGTTGTAGTAGTTGCTGTTGAATGTTAATTACTAAACAATTATTATGGTTGGACCCCTTAAAGGCGCCCTGGCGCTCTCGCCGAGGCGCCGGCTGCATTTTCATTGAACATGAGGCTCACTCTCAAGCGGCTTGGGGGGCCGCCAAAACCGGCCCCCCAACAACAACAATGCTTCCGTTCGAGACTTCTTCCTTTTTTACTCAGGGCAGTTGCTTTTGCTCGCCGCCGAAAGCAGCCGTCTCAACAAATCCAGCGCTCCCGCTCGAGACTTCCTCCCGTTCTACCTTGGACAGGCGTGCTACTCTTTCTCTCATCGGCGCCGCCCCCCAGCAACAACAACGCTCCCGATCGAGACTTCCTCACTTGTTTACTCAAGGCGGTGCTCTTGCTCGCCGCCGACGGCCCCCGTCCCGACAAAACCAGCGCTCCCGTCGGAGACTTCCTCCCGTTTTACGCTGGACTGGCGCCCTCTTCTCCTCCTTGTCCTCGTCCTCGTCCTCCTCCTCCTCCTCCGCTTCCTCCTCCTCCTCATCCTCCTTCTCCTCCTCCTCCTCCTCCTCCTCCTCCTCCTCCTCCCCCTCCCTCTTCCTCCCTCTGCCTTCCTCCACCCCCTCCTCCTCTCTCTCCTCCCTCCTCCGTCCCTCTTTCCCTCCCTCATCCTCCATCCCCCCTTTCTTCCTCATCCTCTCCTCCTCCCTCCTCCTCCTCCTCCTCCTCCTCGTCCTTCCTCCCTCCTCGTCCTCCTCCTTTTCCTCCTTCCTCCTCTTTCTCCTCCTCTTCTTCTTCCTCCTCCTCCTCCTCCTCCTCCTCCTCCTCCTCCCTCCTTCCCCCTCTCTTTTCCTCACTCTTCCTCCCTCCACCCCCTCCTCTTCCGTCCTCCTTCTTCCCCTCCTCCTCCACATGATCTATGCTCTCCACAAATGGTACTTATTGCATGATTAAGGTTCAACATGGACTCTTTGGAAGCCCCCCAGAGGCCAGAGGCGATGCCAAAACGAGGGCCCCAGTCATGAATAAAAAAGGTGAGGAACTATCAAACGGGAGCGACGAGGGAGGACGGAAGGGGAGGGAGGAGGGAGGAGGGAGGCAGGAGGAGGGAGGGGACAAGGGTGACGAAAAGGGAAAGGAGGAGGGAGGAGGAGGGATGATTTCAAGGGACTCCAAGGATCGATGGTCGAAGGATTGACTTCAGGGATTCCTTGAGATAGTGTGGAGGGGCAGGAAGAGGATGCGAGCATGGGGGCGGCAGCGCCTGGGGGCGTGAACGTTCAGGGTCACGTTCCGAGGCCGCAGGATGGTCGCGTAACAGTTCGAACGAAGAGTAAGAACCACCTCGTCCTCGGGGGTACTGCTACTACAACTGCTCGTTCTTCCTCCCCCTCCTCCTCCTCCTCCTGCTCCATCCTCCTCCTCCTCTCCCTCTTCTTCTCCCTCATCTTCCCTCCCCTCCTCGTCATCTTCCTCCTCCTCCGAGATGCGGGGCGTGCGCAAGGCGATTGCGATGGCGATGTGCCGTCCGAGCTGTGGGCGTCGAAGTTTTTCGGAGGAGGTGGTGGCAATACTTTCTTGGGAGAGAGATCTGGGCGAGGGGATGCCGGGCCCCGCGTGCCAGGAAAATCCCCCATGATGGGCGTGGTATCCAGAAGGGCGCATGTGACATGTGGAAGCGTGGCGCACGATGGTAGAATTATTGTCGTTGTCATTGTTGTTGTTGTTGTTGGTGGTGGTGGTGGTGGTGGTGGTGGTGGTGGTGTTGTTGTTGTTGCGCGTCTCGGCGCAGCCGATCCGATTCGAGCGCGACTCCGCGCCGACGTGGCCCGCTCCGGCGCGCGCGTGCCGATTCGACCCGAGTTCCCGCTCCGATGCCGCCTGATCCTGCCCCATCGTCAAGTCGGGCCTGTCCCTCTACAGGGGGGGAATCTTCAAAAACAGTCCAAACATCTTTTGGGAGCGGTTCTTCTTTTATTTCCAACCATCTTGGGGCATGTTTGGGCCATTTTTCATTTGTCGTCGAAATTCCGCCTGTTGGGGGACCGGCCCGACCTAACCCTATCGCCCCTCTGCCGATGCCGATGCCGATGCCGCTCCGCCTGCCCATGGGTTCCTGCGATCCCGCTGCTGCTCACTCTGCTGCAGCTGGTGCTCCTTGTGCAGGTTATCCCCATTCGGGCGGGGGGCGCTGGTCAAGGATATGTGCCCAGGGGGCTTCAGACCTTGAAGGATTCGCTACCTGAGGAAAGCGGTGTTGATATCCATGGCCAGTCCACGATTGGAGTTCCACCAACTTCCAGGCCCTGGATTCTTCTTCCAAGGGTTCCTCATCCAACGCCGCCACCGTAGGACAAGCAGGACGACGGGAGAGAGGCGTCGGTTCGGAGGAGAAGTGGACACAGGTGCCGTTTTCACGGCCCAGAGAGCCTTCTCGTCGACACGACCAGAGACTTTCGCCGAGAGTCTGGTCAGAAAGCACCCCAGGAGTGGTCCGTGGAGTGGCGGAGTCGGTATATGTCGGTTTCCTTTTTGGAAAAACATCAGGAAATGGAGGAAGAGGGTAAGGAGGAGGACTGACAATCCTGCGGCTGGTCCTTCCCGCGCTGCTGATCACACTTGTGATCCTGTGATACTCCAAGCGAGGGGGGTTCGAGGGAGGAACACTCAGCAGCAGCAGCAGCAGCAGCAGCAGCAGCAGCAACAGCAACAGTTGAACAAAAAACACGAGGAGGATCAGCAACAGACAGGAAGTGAAGGATGATGCTGAGGAGGAAAATGAGGAGGAAAAGGAGGAGGAGGAGGAGGAGGAGGAAGAGGAGGAAGACCGAACTGCGAAATTAGAAGAGGCAATAAACGAGTTTCCTTGCTATTGCTGCTCCCGCTCCGTGGTACACTCGTCTCCCACTTGCTGAAGAGAGATGGGGGCGCGGTGGGGAGCGGGAGGAGGATGAACAAAAACAACATTCGCAGCAGGGGAATGAAACAACGGAGGGGGAGGAGCTGGAGTAGCATCATGGAGCGGAGAAGGTGGGGACTTCCTGATGATGTTCTTGTGGCGGCTGTCCCCCCGTCCGCGCCCTGCTTCCCCAGGGGGAGGAGGGCGAGAGTGATACACAGGAGTGTAAGGCGCAGGACGAGGGCCAGCAACAGCTGGATCCTGTGGGGAGGCGAAGGAGCAGGACCAGCAGCAGCAAGGGGAGGCCCCGGAGGAGGCACAGGAGGAGGACGAGGAGGGGCCTCACCAGGAACAGGACGAAGAGCGGCAGCCGCAGGATGATGCTGGGCACGACAACAGGGGGGAGGTCGGGGAGGATGCCCACGAGAAGGAGCAGGAGGAGCAGCAGCACGAGCAAGGTCTTTTACTGTCGGGAGTGTTGGCTTATATAGCGTGCCACGCCGCCGGCTCTGGCCCGCCACGCTTCTGGTGCGACACGCCATTGAACGTCCTGCTCACCAGGCGTCAGTGTGTGCCACAGCCTCCCGACCCGCGGAGCGGAGCGACACGTTGTCCGCTCGCAAGGCGTACGTAGCGTGTCGCCGGGGCCGCCGCCGCAACACGCCAAGCAAGAGCTCCTGGCCGCAATTGCTGCCCATACCCATCCTCGCCCTTGTCATTCGCATCGTTATCCTGATGATGCTGCTGCTCCATTTGCTGCTGCTGCTCCTCTTTATCTTGCTCCTGGAACAATGTGGGCGGGATCAGGAGAAGGAAGAGGTGGAGAAGGAGGGGCAGCATACGCAGGAGGGCAAGAAACATGACATGTGGAGCAGTGGCAAACAAATGATCAGTACCGGGAGACCGCGAGCATAAGGATGATGTGAAGGAGCCGCATTAGTCGCAGCGCCATGAGTTTTTAAGGAGGATCGAGAGGGCGGAACACCCCCGACACCATCGATGATGAGGATGCTACAGAAAAGGATGCCAGCGAGGTAACACCAAGGGGACCGCACACTCTACCATGTCAGGCCTCGAGCACGGAGGAGTTTTGAACAAGGGCTTGTCGCACTTCGATCGCAGACAGAGTCGGGGCAGGAAAATCGGACTCTGGACCACGCCAGCACCGTTTATTCTTCACGTGGGCGTTTGGTTCTTTACTGTGTTCGGTTTGGGCAGCCCTCAGGGAGGTTCTCTCATCCAGCAACAGAGCAGGGGAGGGGGGAAGGGGAGCGCACGGGCCAGAGATTCGCAGGACGAACTTGAGTATAGTCAAGTCGCACAGCAAGGATGGAGAACTTTGCAAGGATAGCCTTGCATTATCTTTGTCCTTTCGGCCCATCCTTGGCGACTTTCGCTGGCCAGCCCCGTTCGAAAAGGCCAACGCGGGCCTCCAAGGCCCTTGCATCTTTACCGCGCATCCTTATCATGCGACTTGACTGTATGCGCACGGGCGAAAGCACCGCCTCCCCCTCCCCTTTTCAAATATGCCTATGTGAACAGTCCATGGGGCTGAGTTGGGCCAGTGTGTTGGAGGTGCTCCCGCAGCCGTTGTGGAAATCCTTCGGGATTGCCTGAGGGAGGAAGAGGGGGAGGAGCAGAAGGCGAGGAGGAGAGAGAGAGGGAGGCCCATTGAAGGCTCGTTGGGGCATTGTGGGGGCCTTCGAGGGGCCTCTTGTAGAACTCGTGGGGACACCTGGGGCCGTCTTGGAGCCAGCTTGGATCGTCGTTGGGCTATCTGGGCAGTCTTGGAGGGCATCTTGGACCGTCTTGGGGGCCATGTAGGGCCATCCTGACCATATTGGCAATCTTGGAGGCCGTTGAGTCGTCTTTGAGCGGTCGTTGGACACTCCTGGGATCCTATTGCGTTGTTTTCGGGCCACGTTGGAGGCTTTCTGGGCCGTCTGAGACTAACGACTCATTTAACATCCCAGATTGTTAAGGATGTCCCCGATGAGGGCATAATGCTTTGAAGATGCGAAGGACTCTCGAGCTCACTCAACATCTCCAGGTTCTGAGGATGTCTGCAGCGAAAACTTCATGTTTGAAGAATTGCGTCGTCGAGTCAAAGCGCTTGCATAAGGACAACTTTGGGCTCAGGCGGGAGTGGTTTCCGAGCCGTTCCGTAGATCCAGGTTGCGGTACCTAGTCGTTGCCGAGGCTCAACGTGACCAGGAAAGCTCATTCGTTCCTCATTCAGCGTGCCCTATTGTATCACCATGGTCGTACACGATATCTTCCAACATATCCAATTCTAGACGCTTCGCTATGGCGCCTGTGCACTCCAGCGTCGGCTTTTGGCCCGCTGGCAATTATCGTGCGTGCTGTCCCATGCTTGATACGACCCGCTCTCTGGAATCGTCCTTGGAGCCGCAGATCAAACAAGTATCCCCACCAGCCCATCCAGAAACGATGTCCAGGCGAGTTGAGGTGATCAGGGAAGTGCGGCAGTAAAGAGGAGGACGGCCGAACCGTGCAAAGGAGTGAGGAGGAGAAGGAGGAGGTGGATGGATGGATGGATGAGGGGGTGGGAATAAGGAGGATGAATAGGATGAGGAAGAGGCGGAGGAGGAGGAGGAGGAGGAGGAAGAGAAGGAGTAGGAGCAGGAAGGAGAATCAGGAGAAGGAGGAGGGCAAGCACAAGGGCCAGAGGTCTCTTGGATGCCTCTCGGAGCCTCTTGGGGTATCTCTTGGGCGATTCTTGGTGGCCTCTTGGGACGTCTTGAGGGTCTCTTGGCGATCCTGGGGGGTTCTTCGGGGTCTTGGGTGCCTCGGGGGGGCCTCTTAGGGGCCACTTAGGGTCTTCTTGGGGACCTCCTGGGGGCCTCTTGGGGACCTCTTGGGGCCATCGTGGGGCCATCTTGGGACATCTTGGGGCCTCCTGGGCGCTTCTTGGGGCCATCTTGGAGGAGATCGGTCAACGAAGGGGGGTTCCTTAATTACGCCCCCCCCCCAGAGGCCAAAATGGTGCCAACACCTTAGTAACATCAATGATTTTGGCTTCCTCGCCGAGACCGTTTTGGACGCTCTAACTACCCGCGGCCCCCCCCGTCCAGGTCTACGGGGAGGGGGGGGGGGGAAAAGGGAGGGGTGGAAGAGGCAACGCCCTAAACCAGCAACGCCCAGAGGGCTGGTGGGATTAGGAGAGAGCGCGTTTCACGGGCGCTTGGCTTGAACAAATCAACCCCTTCTCCCGCAAACCAGGGGGGGTGGGGGGCACCGTACAAAAGTCCCCCCTTCCCCTCCGCGGAAACCTCACGGAGGGGGGGGGCCGAAAAAAGGAGGGCCCCCCCTTCCCATCGGGTCGGGAGCCACGACGACGACGACGGCGACTACGGCGACGACGACGACGACCACGACGACGACGATGACGACGAGGGAACGTCGGCCTGTTGAGCTAGAACGAAGCCAGGGCGGTGACAACATATGACCAGGATAAATCGAGGATCTCTGAGATCTTTGAGATCCGACGACGACGACCACGACCACGACTACGACGACGACGACGACGACGACGACGACTATGGTGACGGCGACGGCGACGGCGAGTGCGACAGACGGCGACGGCGACGGCGACAACGACGACGCCGACGGCGGCGACGATGACGACAACGACGAGCTTTTGAACAGGTCGGGCGGGCGGGACATTCAATGCATTCTCATTCTGTGTTTGGAGAAGGTCATGGGAAAGATATCACAAACGCCAGAGACGCCGATCGGGTGGGCAGAACATTCATGAGGCCTGTATTCAGTGATGGGGCGTCCAAATCGGGCGGGCGGGGCGTTATGTGCACCTAAAGGAATCGATCACTACCGTCGAAGACGCCAGTCGGGCGGGCGGGACATTGGCGGCACCAACCACTCAACGATGGGGCATGCAGATTGGGCGGGCGGGACATGCACTGCAACCTTCACTCCGTATCAGGAGAAGGCTCGATGGAAATGCACCGCGACCGCCAACACAGAGGACGGGCGGGCGGGACATTCAAGGCAACCTTCCATCTCTGTTGGCCTGCGCCGGGAGCAGAGCACGGGGCAAGTCCTCTCGCAGCCGCCGAAAACGCCAAACACAGGACGGGCGGGCGGGGCATCCAAGGCAACCTTCCATCTGCGTTGGCCTGCGCCGGGAGCAGAGCACGGGGCAAGGCCTCTCGCAGCCGCCGAAGACGCGGGTCGGCATGGCAGCTCGCTCGCAGCCGGTCGGGCGAGCGCGGGGTCTTTCAATGGAGCGCCTGCGGTCCGTGATGGGGGCGCCCATAAGGGGGGGGATTGGGGGGAGGAATTGGGGGAGGGGGGGGGGGTATTGGGGGGATCACATATGGGGGGAATCGGGGGAATTGGAGAGGGGGGGAATTGGGGGGGAAATTGGTCTGGGGCGCCCATATAAGGGGGGGCATTGGGGGAGGGGGGGGGAAACTACAGGTGACCTTCACTCTGCGATCGGGCAGGGTTGGGCAAAGCATATCGCCATCACCGAAAGCGCCAGTCGGGCAGGCTGGCCAGTAAATGCCACCTTCACGCAGGGATGGGGTGTCCAATCGGGCGGGCAGCACGTTACGTCCAAGCTTCTCGCCTGGGCGGGACCCGAACTGTAAAAGTCATGTTGTGTCACGATGGTGTTGTGTGAGTATGTACCGCGCCCGCTGAGAACGCCAGTCGGGCGGGCAGGACATTGGACAACAGCACCTTTACTCAGGTTTTGAGTGTCTCAGCGGACGGGCGAACTGTTGAATGTCACCTTCACTCCGAGGCGGGAGCGTGTTGAAGGCAAACGCAGCACGACCGCCGAAGCCATTGGCCTGGCGGGTGGACATGACACGGCACGTTCACTCAGCCATGGGGCACCCATCTCGGGCAGGACGGTCAACGCCAATTCGATGCTCTGAGAAGGGGCGGGGGCGGGATCTGAGATGCAACCGGCGCTCTGTCATGGGAGTGGGCTAAGGAAGAACATGTCGTAACCGCCGAGCTTTGTACATTGAACGGAACCCTCACACGGGGATGGTACGTCCGAGCGGGCAGGCGACACATAGGGAGACTGAAGGGACAATCAATCACAACCGCCGAAGACGCAGGTCGGGTAGGCGGCACATTTTAAGACACCAGCACTCCGTGATGGAGCGTCCATATCGGGAAGGCGGGACATGACATGCA
>CAUYUJ010010324.1:471280-478369 GCA_963575745.1 Prorocentrum cordatum | reverse complement strand
CCTCGTAGAAATGAGCCTCAGAAACATCGCAGGCGAAAGTGATCTGGATTCCCGAGAGATCACGTGCTGGAGAGGGTCGATGCCTAATCCGGCGAACTCTCTCAAGAAAGCCCATGATACTATTAGCTTTGGCAACAACTCGACGATATCTGATACGTCGCCCCCGTATACTAAGCATATCTGTTTATGTGTCAATGACAACACTGTTTCCTTCCCGCGGGGCTTGCTGCGGACCAGTGGATTGTACTTGCGTTCTGTCCTGTCGCTGACGCCCCCCGTGGAGGCAATGGCTTTCAGAGTTTTCCCGGTCGCGCGAATCTGGTCGGTCACAGGGCGGCGTCCACGTCTCGATGTGGAGGGGATTTTCTGCTCCGATCGCATAATGTAGAATCGCTTCGCAGATATGCTATATTTCCTGCCGATGTCCTGTGTCCACGCTTCGCTCAGGACTTCGCGGGGGATCAAAAGCGGATTGGACCCCATTGCGTCCGAAAGCACTGCAAAACAAATGGTGATGTGAGTCCACCAAAAAAAAAATCCTGGAAGACACATGCCGACGCGCATAAACGACACTCCGGCCTTGTCTGGGCCAATATGGTTCCGGACACGAATGGCGAAGAGGAGCTGGCGAGCTGGAGACCGCCATGCAGTCATGGTGTTGCCATAAGGAACCGTCACTAAGTAAGAAACGACGCCGTTGTTAGGGTCCAGCCGCTCCGAGATTTATCGAGGATCGGTTGGCGGAGTCAATGAAGCAACAGTTGTCGGACATCTTAACCGACCGATTCTGTCAAGCGACTCACGCGCACCCGCGACTCGCGCCCGGGACCCGCGCTCGCGACCAGCGCCCCCGACGATCGCGCAGGGAAGCAGAATGCGAACTTGTGAAGCGAGGGAGGATTGAAGGGCTGGAGGAGAGGTTGGAGAGAGGGTTGAAGGGAGAAAGGGACGGAGGGTTGGAGAGAGGGTTGAAGGGAGAATGGGACGGAGGGTTGGAAGGAAGGCGGGAGGGAGCCTTCCGGGGAGAATTGGAGGGGGTGTGGAGGGAAGTTCGGGGGGAGAGTTGGAAGAAGGGCTGAGGGGAAGATCCGAGGGAGGTGGGAGGGAGGATTCGTCGTCGTCGTCGTCCAGGGAGGTACGAGGGAGGTGGGAGGTGTCGTCGTCGTCGTCGTCGTCGTCGTCGTCGTCGTCGTCGTCGTCGTCGTCGTCGTCGTCGTCCAGGGTGGGCGGCGCAGGCCGTAAGGCCTCTCCAATCAGTTGTGACAAGAACACATGCGCTGACGATGACCCCCACGACGACCACGGAGGGAGGAATCGCAGGCGGCAGCCCACAGGAATCGCAGGCGGCAGCCCCAGGAAGCCGTCTTGGGGGCCTTTCTGGGCGGCCTTGGGCCCCTGTCGGGGCGTTTTGCGGCCGGCTCGGGCATCTGTGGGCTCGCTCTGGGGCCCTCTTGGGGCCTCCTCGGGGATCTCTTGGGCAGTGCGGGGGCTTTCTTGGGCCGCCCGGGGGCCCCCATTGGGGATTGGCGAACGCGGGGAAAGAATTGTGCAAAAAATCATCCCACGTAGACAACGGCATAATTATTGCCCTGCGATTTGCAGCACAGAATTGCCTTCGCAAGGGCCCCGGAAGGAGGGGGGCAGACCGCGCCGGACCCCCCGGGGGGGGCGCGTGAACCGTCTGCGCCCTCTTGGGGTGTTCGTCGGCTATGCGAAAACTCTTCAACTCTTCTAGCACAGCTGACGCATGTCGAGCCTTGCCGCCAGAGTTGGCCGCAAGGGGCCCTTCGAAGGGCCCCAAACAGGCCGCAAGAGGATTCCAAACAGCCACAAGAGGGCCCCAAGAGAGCCCCAAGAGGCCCCGATGAGTGCCCCAAGAGCACCCCAAGAGGCCCCCCAGAGGCCCCGCTCGGAACCCTGAGGCGAAGCGGCACAAGGAAATCTAAACACATGTTGTGGAAGAGCGAGGGGGGATGGGGCGAGGATGAAGGAGGAGGAAGAGGAGGAGGGGGAGGAGGAGGACGACGACGACGACGAGCAGGAGGGGGACGAGGAGGGACACGTTTTCTTCGTAGCGGTAAGACGCATCAACCCTGAGAGACAGGCATCAAAACTGAGAGACTGGGCCTTAGCGCTAGTGGGCCTTCGCGTCTCCAACGCGGTGGAAGAGTTTTGCCCCGCGCAGCGCGGGAGTTCCGGCCTCTTTCCCACTTCGTCGCCCCCCTTGCTATGTGCGCCTCATCCGCCCCCCGGCAGCCTTCCCTCGAACCTGCTCGCGCCCGTTGCGCTGCCACGCGCCCTAAGCGTTTGCTGGGGGCGCGGGCGCAGTGCTTTCGTAGTGGCGCTCGCCGTAGTGAACCACCCACACTGGCGGCCCCCACGAAGACCTGGCCACGGAATGGTGCGGCTCGACCCTGCGAATGTAGTCAGGACTGGCAGAGTCTGTGACCACGTCAATAGGCCGATTCAAGAGGTGGGCCATCGCTATTAAAGTTAAATGGCCCCCCCACTCTCCGTCGGCACGCAAGCCGTCCACGTACCGGGCGTAATCGGGGAAGTCGCCAAAAGCCGCAAACATCGGCGCAAGGGTCTGTAACTAATCGCAGACCTCTTTCCTCAGACGCTGGCGCGACACGCCAGTCCCGGACGAGCGCGCGACGGCAATGCGTTGGCAGTTGCCAGAGGGGACCGCGTCCTCGCGCACGAGGCCCTCCTGGAGCAGCCTGGGTGCAAGGATCGCCAGGCTGCGCTCCTGCCGCTTCCGACATTCGCCGTCGCGATCACCCATGGAACGCCGGATGGCTTCTTCCATCTGCTCCTTCTCGGAAGCAGCCGCACAATTTTTCGCGGCGCTTTTCAATGAGTGCGCCACGGCGGCAGCGGCGGTCTTCTGACTCTTCTCAGACTTGGCTTGCTTCGCATGTGGCGTGCAAAAATACGCCGGCCCGCCCGCGGGCGAGCGAGCCGCCCGCGGCGCGTTGAAGCTGTTTGTCCGAGCGTTCACTGCGCAGCTGCGGGCCCCCGCAGAATTTCTCCGCACCGGGGTCGGCGGGGAGTTGCGGAAGCATTACTGTGTCGCCGTGCTTTTTGGCATTCGTGCACCTAGTGCCGCCGCGGATCTGCGCGAGGCACCTGTCGTCTGGGCCGCTCAAGTCTCGAAGGCCCGGGTCGCCCGCGCCCGCGCCATCGGCGGCGTCGGGCACCTGGGAACTCGCCGGCGGGGGCGGGATCGGCGGGCCGGAAAACATCTGGCCAAGGCGGTCGCCCCCAGTCGACGCCAGCTCATCCGGCAAAGGCTGTCGGGGGGGGCGGAGCATGTCCTTCGTGGCCTGCGATGATTTGGGCTTTGGCTTGGGGTGCGACTTCGGCCGCGCCTGGCTAGGCTTAGGCCCCAATGGCCCCTCGTCGAGGTAGCCGGGCTTCAGGAAATTCTTGACGAACTCGGAATGCTCGGTCTGGCCTGCCCCCTCGATGCAATGCTTGTGGCAGTCAATGGCAGCCCCGTCGGCCGTGGCGCACGCCGTGACGAAGGCTCCCCGCATATACTTGTGCCTGAATGGATCGTGATTTCCAATCTCCTGCGGGGGTTCGCTAAACAGATTACGGCAGCGCGGCTCGGCGCGCCGCGGCGAGGCGAGGCGGGCGAGGCCGCGCCCTCTGCCGGGCAGATCCCCCACGGGGGCAGAATCCGAATGGCCCGCCGGGGCGCGCCCCGAAGCTCGAAACGCCCGAAACCTTCAAAGTACCTTGAAGCCTTGAAATCTGAGGCCCCACGAGAACGAGGAGAGAAGTGGCATCGTTCGGGCAAGTCGCCGCGCGCTCCTTGTGCGCAGCCGCAGCCCAGACTTGGTGGACCGTCTCGGCCGCGCCCAAGAGCAAGGCCGCCCCCATGTCGTCGCGGCGGTCCAAAGCCATCTTCAAGGTGTACTTCGGGAAAGCAAATACTTCAACAACCCTGTCCCCAGAGTCCAAGTCAAGTTGAACGCGGCGTCGGAGAAAGGTGCCATCCTCGCCGTGTTGCCGGCAGTGTTTGACGATGTCATCCATCCCGAGCCGCTTGGGCTGCTTCTGGCCCTCGGTCAAGATGCTATCTTCCTGGGCCTCCCCGCGGCTGCCGCCCGTGCTGCGAGGCCTTGAATGCGCGCATGGGAATACCTTATCATAACTGGCCACCATGGATTCATAGGCGCCCTGCTGAACCTTCTGGCAAGGGGGAATCCTCGCTCGACGGCAGTGCCGCCATCGACGACACTGCCGGCCGTGCGATTGGATTCTCCCCTGTCCGCCTTGGTGGAAATCATCGTGCAGACTTGCTCCATGAGGTCATTCACGCTGCCGTGCTGAAACCCTGTGGGGAGGAGGTGCTTCGTTGACCTATGGAATATTTCCACTGCGTTGGGCGCATACGTAGTCATCCCCAAGGGGGCGCACCCCAGACCAGATTGCCAGAAGGCACGGATGTAACCGTCGTCAGCAATGTGGAAGATGTTGCTATTGAGGTAGCTGAGCATGTCTGGCTCGTCCCAGTCGGTCTCGGACTCCTTCGCAGCCATCCGGGCAAAGACGCGATGCCACAGCGCCGTGAACTCGATGTCGCTCGGCAATCAAGCGGAGAAAATTATGAGAGATACGAGCGCCGGAAGGAGCTCGCCCTTCTGCAACCTCATTTTCCCGCTTTTCTTGTCCCTCGTCCTGGCCTCGTCCTTGAGATTCTCCGTCGTGCGCCACAGGCATCGGTGCAAACAAACGTCCTCGTCGGATTCGAGCTCGGACATCGCGCCCTGGAAGCACGCGCGGTCGCAATAATCACCCCGAGGGTTGATGTTGTTCTCGCGGCAGAAATCCACGCACCGCCGGACGCAAAGGCGATGGGCCGGTTCATCTTCCGCGTCCGCGAGTAGGAAATACAAAGGCATGAACGCCATGGATGGCAGCTGCTTGTCCGCGAGAATGCGCATTCCCGCGGGGCCGATCGACCCCAGAAGGAGCCCCCGGCGATTGGTGCTATACGTGAAGTCCATTAAGAACGAGCTGAGGGCCAGTGTCTTAGCCATGGCTGGGGAGTCCCCTGCTCGGAAGAGAACGCGAATGCAAGTTTTCGTGACTTCGGAATGCTCCACGATGACACCTGCTGGAGGATGATTTACAAAGTCTTGCACCTGACCAAGGCAAAGATCCGAATATGTAGGCTTCGCCCCGCTGGCCCTGCTCGGCCGTTGGTTCGCGACCTGCTTCCAATTCGGTGTTTCGTCATCAGTCAAATCGACCATCTTGCCTTTCGCCTTCTCTGGAGTGAAGTCTTTGCCGTACTTCTTTGCGTTCTCCAACTTGAGGCACTTCGCGTTGCGGGCCCCGGAGCACTCGCCGCACGTCTCCACCCACATTTTGCCTGATGTCTGGTTGACACGAAAGCAGGTCGACGACGAACACGAAGTGCAGGAAGCGCAGCGGGCAATGACAGTTGGGCGACCTTCCAGCCTACCATTGGTGGGGCTGCTGGTGATCATCTTCTTGTCGCCGATCTATTTTTTCGCCGCAGCTCGAAGCCCGAGCCCCTCCATGTCCACGGTCTCTTTCCAACTCCACTCGTTCCGTTGCCTACCACGCTGGCCAGGAGAAGCCGCCGACGGATCGCTCTGGGCAAACGGCACAATACACGTTGGCATCTCGAAAGGAACGAGTTGTTGAAATCCTTCGTCTGCGTGCTCCGGTGCGTATTCGGGGACCCCTGCGAGTTGAAGCCTCCGAGGCCCCAGAGATGCGCTGAACCGCCGCGTTTTCCCTTGGATGACCCCATCCCGCTTCCGCTCATGCTGTTGGAAATCGGTGCCCGGGAGGTCGGGGAAAGCCAAACCAAGGGAATTCGCTGCGACTCCGCACGTCCCAAAGGCGAACGGCCTCTCCCCTCGAAGACCGCGGCGGAAGAGCAACACTGCAGAAGAGCACGCTGCCCACTGAAGAATCCAAGCCATTCGAAAGACCATCGCGCTGGGCTCGGCCGAAGCCGCGCAGCTGGGAAGAGGGGCTGACCGACAGGCAGCTGGCGGCCCGACCTTGGAACCAAAATGGCTCTGGAAGAGGTGGGGCTCCTGGGGAGGTTGTGGGGGGGGTTGTGGAGGTCGGTGGGGGCTGTGGGGCTCTCGATCCCCCCTAACAAGTCATATCAGCCCTCTTGCCACGCTTGGTTTAGAGCGTTTCCTCTACCACTCCTCCTTCCCCTTCAGGGAAGGGTTTACCCCTCCCCTCCCCTGGACCTGGACGAGCGGATTGACGAGGTGTCAGAGTGAATCTGGGACACATGCTTCTAGATGGCTGCCTCCATTCCAGGATAGTGGACTGACTAGTTTACAGTACTAGACAGCAGCCTACACTAGGCAGTGCTATATTTCAGTTATAGCAAACAGCCCCGTCATGCATTATACAGCATGCGTGCCTTTTGTGCATGGAATTTGAGACAGTAGTCGGATGCGTGAAGACTCAGAGGTAAAAGATCTTGAATCGTTGTATATGTCAGAGTGGAGGCGTGCTGCAAGCCGCCCGAGAAGCTAGTTAAGACTTCGCCCGGAAGATCTTATACGGATGTAAGGTTCAGAATAAAGGATTGGTTGCAGACTGAAGATTTCCGATCCGAGATTCAAGAGGGCCCTTTTTGACCCAAGATGGCCCCAAGAGGGCCTCAGAGAGCCCAGTATGACCCCCAAGATGGCTCCAGGTGGCCCAAGATTGCTGAAGCTGGTTCCGAAGATGCCCCAGGAGGCCCCAACACCGCTCCAATGACAGCTTCAAGTGGCCGCGGAGTCTGCCACGGAGGCCCAAGAGGCCCAAATCCTTTTTAAGGATATGCTGATGTTTGCCTTCTCGCCGTTTTGCTTTCGATTGCCATCCGAGGCCTCAAGATGGCTCCAATATGGCCCCAGCGAGGCCCCAGATAAGCCCAAGAGAGGCCCAAGACGGCCCCAAGAGCGCCCACGAGCGCCGCAAGAGCGCCCCAAGAGGGGCCCAAGGGGGCCAATCTTGGGGGCTCCCAACGGGGAGGGGGCGATGGCGACCCTCCCCTTCTCCTCATTCGCTTATTCATCCTGTTCCCCT
>CAUYUJ010010324.1:458780-466280 GCA_963575745.1 Prorocentrum cordatum | reverse complement strand
CTCGTGACCAGGTCTTCTTTGATCCCTGACACGGCCAGGCTCTTGGCCTTCAAGACAGCTCGCAGCTCAGCCACAAGAAACGTGTTTAAGAGCTTGTGCCTTGCTCCCTTGTCCTGCTGTACACACACGGTCTTGAACTCGACGTCAGCCCGCGCAGATGGTGGACACGTGCTTCCAGAGGCGGGGCTAACCGCACCCTGGAGGAGGAACTTGTCGTAGAAGTTCTTGAAGTAGCAACCACACCAGCACCCCAATAAGAAAGTACTCGCTGCAGTCACCATAACAAGTCCCAACATCAAGTAGAACCTGAACTCCTCGCTCTCCACATAGTGGCTGACAGGCGCGGGGCAAACCGCAACCTCGTCAGATCCTCCGTACACTGTCACCTTCTCGCCTGACGCCTTCGTCACGACCTCCGTGAAAACTGCCATTGCGCTCAAGCCCGTCATCTGCTTTCCGAACCTGAGGTTGAGAGTGGTGCAATGCTTCTCGATTGTCGGCCACTCGCTGTACTTCGTGAGCATGTCGGCTGTCATCTTGCTGGTGTCCTCCTTGTGAAGCTCGAACGCCTTGAGACGCAACCGCTCCTGAATCCACAAGTACCTCAGCTCCAGATGCCTGACCTTGCCCACCCCAACTCGGCTGCACATGCCACGTCCAGCTGTGCTGTCACTATAGATCTTCAGGTTGCAGGGCCTCTGGGTCTCGATCAGGTAAGTCTTACACTGAAGTCCTCTGGCTGTCGCACTTCCCGTAGCATACATCTCGGATTCCCCTGAACTTAGGGCTATCGTACTCTGCGTCACTGAGTAGCAGTCCCAAGTGTGGTCGCCATACCTCACAGCTCCTCCACTGGTAGATCGTCGCTGTAGTTCACTCGTAGGTGCCCAATCCGCGTCACCATCTACACGAATGCCTTCAGGAGTACCTTGAAGTGGGTAACACCAGACCAACACAGGTTGTCCTTCATAGTACCTTCCAAGTCGCTGAACACGCGCATGCATCAAAACGTTCGGGTTGGAGACGTGCTGCATCGCTGTCTTGCTGGCGTACATCGTGTCGGGCCTGTCCGAAGAAAGGTAAAGAGCGGTGCCTGCTGCACCCGCCACTTCTCGAGCACGATCCTTGGAAAGAAGGTCTAGGCTGTCTCGTCGGCCTTGTCCTGTAGCTTTCGTTCCTGGAGTAGGAGCTGGTTTACAACCTCGCTTCTGCGTCCACTTGATCATGAAGTCCACATGCTTGGGATCGGCAGTCCAGAAGAAACCTGGCTCCTCGCAACCTGGCAACTTGTCGGTGTAGCCGATCGTCCTCTTGAGGTATGTAGTCTGCCCCACCGCTCCTGGTCCAAGTCTGGCGCTGGCCGTGACCTCAAACTGCTGCTTCAACAACTCGTCCAGCTCGTCCAGCTGCTCGTCGTAGCCTTCAGCAAGAAAGTCATCGCCATGGCAGATCGCTGTGCTATCCTCGTCGAAGGGGGCTGTGTTGGGGCTAGCAGGTAAGTAGAACACGTTAGGAGTTCCAACCAAGCATTCCCAATGGCCGTCGTCCATAGTAGTTCTCACAAGCTCACCCCACATCTGCGACGCCTTCCTGGTACCGTTCATGGCCTTGCGTAACCACCAGCACCTTCCAGGCGGACACAGCTCTCTCCCAGGATGCACGTAGATCGTCTCGTCTAAGTCAGCGTTGAAGAAAGCCTTCCTGACGTCCCAGACTTGTATCTTCCGCAGGTGCTGCCCGCTGGAAGTTGGACTTGAAGCGGCACGGCTCAGCGTCGCTCTGACAATCATGAGCGGGGGCGTGCCTTGGTGGTTGTCCTCCCTGACCTCGTACTTGTTCACCTCGGTTGCTACGAACCTCCACCTGACCTTTCCTTCTTTCATGTGGGCTATCGGGAAACCTCCAATGTGCTTGCCGTCAGTCGCCGTCGATGTCGCCACTTCCACGTAGACCCCGTAGTCTTTCATGGCCTGCAGCTCGTCGTCGCGACCCTTCTGATACAGGTCCTCATCCAGAGGCTCTCCAGTATAGTAATCGTAGTGTATCGTCTTTGGGCTCCACTGGTCTTTCTCATGCAGCTCGGCGCTCACCTCAACCATCTGCTCCACCTGCTGATCCTCAGGATCTCCGAAGTGGCTCCTGATTGTGCCGATGTGGCTCATCAAACATCTCCTGCATGCACACTCAGCTTGGTGGCATTCTCGTAGCTGGCATCGTGACGAGTGCTTCTCACACCTCTCGGAACATCTCGCACTGCGCTTTGGGTGTGGATCCCACATGGGGTCGAAGCTCTCGTCGTAGCCCTCCTCGCAGACTGCCAACTCACAGACAGAGAGATGCCCAATGCTTGCTACCCTGGGCTTCTTGACCTCAGCTCCTTCACGAACTTCACCTGGGGCACTTCGCCGAAAGTCGCTCCTGAGCTCGCCACTCTCCGTGTCCATGGCTGTCTGCACCTCAGCCTCTCCTGGGCCAGGGACCATAGCTACGTCGCTGGCAGCAGGTGCGGGGCTCACCGCAACCTCACTGCTGCTTGATGCCGCTGCTCCTCCTGGTGCGGCTCCAGGCGCGGGGCTACCCGCAGCCGGTGCTGGCACCACGACTGTAGCCTCAGGGGCCACAGGGTCCTTTGCCAACTTCTCGCGCAGCAAGTCGGCCTGAATGGTCTCGAAACGCTGTCGGCAGGCTGCCGAATGCGAACCGTATCCTGTACTGCACTTCCTGCACTCGTCAGTAGGACCATGAGCATCGATCATGCGCTCCGTGATGTACATGCTGCGTCCGATCGTTCCTGAACTCTTGTCGGGCGTCTGCTTCCAGGGCGTCACCCTGATGTGCTGGATGAGCTCGGGCTGCCATCTGAACTCCTCAGGCATCCTTCGCACCGTTCTGACCTTCTGCACTCCACGTTCAGGATCGATCACGAGATGTGTATCGTCCAGCTCACTCTTACCAACCCAGATTCCTTTCGCGAAGCGGGCTTCCCATTTGCCACGTCCCGCGGCAACTCTGGCTGAGATCCGATACCAGACCTGCTCACCCATCTCCGCAATCTCGCCGTTGTACTCTTTGCCGTAGAGCATCTTGTAGGAGGAACCTCCGTGACTGCGAGGCTGGAATCTGGTAATCATCCACCCCACTGAGTTCACAAGCCATGGCACGATCGGATCCGTCATCTTGATCTCACAGCCCAGCTTGTGCTCCAGCTTCAGCTTGTAGGCTCGAAGTAGACCAGCTGCTAGCTTGTTAGCTCCTTCAGCGTAGCCTGCACTCTGCTTGGAAAAGGGCGGTGATCCCCGCACCAAGGTTGAGTGTGATCTGCGATCTCGAACTGCCTGCGCCAGAGCCATGGTGGCAGGCTCCTGGTCTGTCTGAAGTATGACTGTTGTGTGGCCCCAAGCTTCCAGCACGCCTAGCAGGAATGACACCTTGTAGTCATCCGTCTCCTTGTTCGCGTACAACGTCGCCTGAGCCAAGATCTTACAGTCGATAACATTCAAGACAGAGACCGCTTGGTCTAGCTCGGCCTTCGTGACCGACATCTTCTCCCTGATGCTGAAGTAACCTCCTTTAAGCTTGTACTTCGCAGCCAGCTGGTCCGTCCCTACGTAAAAGATGTCGAACATGACCTTCGGGATCTTGTTCTCATCAGCTGGTTCCTGAGCGTGGTGTGGGTCATCGTCTGCTCGAGCCTGCACGCAGATGGGACACCAAGGCCGAAAAGGTAGATGATGCCCTTCGTGCGCGGCTCTCTCCGCAGCACTAGGTTGGTGAGGAGTCTTCAACACTCTCGTTGGCACAGTTGTGGTCTCATCAGCTTCAGGACCTAGAACCTTCGGCAAAGATCCAGCTTCCTGTTCAGCTGGTACCTTCCTCGGTAGCGTCTTTCGTACCGCAGCTACCTTTGAAGCTTCTGGTTGAGTCTGGCCGTCGATGATGTGATCGTACTCTAAGTAGTAGTTGCCTTGGTGACGCCGTAGAGGTACGAACTCAGCTCCGTCAGGTGGCTCGACGGTACCGTTGATGATCCAGTGACCTGCAGGGCTATGAAGAACACTCTGACCACGTTGTACTACAGCATCTGTAGCCACAACTGGGTACTCCACATCGGCAACCTCTGCACCGACTTGAATAACCTCTCCTCCTCGGGATAGGTTCAGCTCCACGTGGCCGTACCTCTCGATCTCCTCGCCTCCTATGCCCTTCAAGCCGACAACGTTGCTGTCCGTCGGCGTGTAGTTATGCTTGGTCACCTGTGATCTCGGTATCGCACTGATCTGCGCACCTGAGTCGAGCATGATCGCATTCCGAAGCGGGGCTAACCGCAATCGGTCATCTGCAGGGCTCTGATCTTCATCCACGGGCCGAAGACCAGCGACGGTGACATGCCTGGGGCCGGCCAGCGCGGGGCTCACCGCAGCTGGCACATCGCAGCACTTACTGATAGTCTTTCTTGTGCTTCTTTGGTCTTGGCTTCTCGTTGTCGTCTGGCTCTTCCTCGTCCTTGAACCAGTTGTCCAGGCAGTACTCGGCACACGCGGCACAGTAGTCCAGCTTCCACTGATCGAAGTGCCATCGCCATCCTTCAAAGGTCTTCTTGCAAGAGCAGCAGACATATTGGTGGTAGCTAGGCAAGCAGTACTTCCAGTCGATCGTGTGGCTGCGCTTCTTGAGACCTCTGCCCTCAGGGCCAGAATCATCTTCGCTTGCAGCGCACAGTTGACTGGGCGCAGCACCTGCTGAGTCATCGAGCTGTCGGCGCTTCCTTGACTTCTCAGCATCTGTTGTGTAGGTGCTGTCGAGCTTGATCCTGTGCCCACTCCTGTCTGCCGTAACCTTTCGAGCTCCCTGACTGCCGCTGCCCCGATCTTCTTCTTTTCTTTTGCCTTCTCTTTTCGGAGCTGCTTCTTGTCCTTCTTGTCCTTCTCGGATGTATTCTTCTCGTCGGCGATCCGCTTTCGGCAGTTTGCGCTGCGGTGGCCCTTCTTGTGACAGTAGTGGCACTCGATCTCGGCGTCGGGATTCGGTGGCCTCTCCTTGCCCTTGCCGTCTTTCCCTTTGCCGCGGCCTTTCCACGGTCTCTTTCCGCCCTTCAGCGCGCCTATCTCCATCGGGTCGTCCTGAACCGCTCGCTCTGCCATCAACGCCGACACCACCTCGGCTCTCAGGAGCTCGTACGTACTTAGCCGACTGCTGTTCCGAAACACGTGCTTCTGCAGCTCGTCGTGATCCTTCAGCGCCTTTGTAAGGATGCCTCGCTTGATCAGGTCCGAGACTGGTTCTCCTGCCATCTTCTGGTACCTTGTCATGTCCTCGTCCAGCTTGCTGATGCTCACCATCACGTCTTCTTTGGCTTCGAACTTCGTGTCCGTGAGCTTGGTCCACATCGCCAGCACGTTTCCTGCCTCGCTCGGGTTGTACTCCTTCTGAAGTTTCCTCCAACACTCGGCTCCTTCTCCTACTGGGCTGTTCCTCACGATCAGCTCGCCTACTGAGTCCTCGGGCATCGCCAGGACCAGGCCGTAGTACAACTGCGTGCTTAGCTCTTCCTCCTGCGCGTCCAGGTTGACGTTGTCCACCTCCTGGGCTCCGTCCTCGCACCTTTCCAGAAGATCTCGGTACCTTCGATCCTGGGCGATCAGGTACGCTCTGTACTGGAAACTGAACGTCTTCCAACTTGCCCTGTGGCCGTCGAACGGCTTCACCTTGTGAAGAATCTTCGGATCCATCATCTCGCCGCGCGGGGCTACCCGCTGCTGCTGAGCCTGTTGCTGAGCTTGAAGCTGACCTCGCATCTCTGCGATCGTCACGTCTCTGTTCTGAAGTTCCTGTCTCATGTTCTGACTCTCCGTCGTCAGCCTCTGAACTTGATCGACCAGTTGCTGCAGCTGCTGCTCCATCTTGATAGTCTAGCACGTCGCTGACACGCTTCCCTATCCTCTCGATGTCGCTTCTCAGCTGCCTCGTCACCGCTGCTCGCTCCTCCTGCGTGAGCTGCGCTCTGCTGCCGCACGCCTTGAGCTTCCTAAAGGCGGTCCCTCGGAGCTCGCGGTGCTGACGCGTGTCCGCCGACCTGCCTCCTCGCTTGTTCGGCTTCTTGGCCTTCTCCGTGGCTGCTTGGCCTCCACTGTCAGAGCGCGGGTCTGACCGCAGCTCTGACTAGCAAGGGGTCCTCTCGGCGCTCGCGTGGATCGGCCCGCCAGCTGCTGAGGGGCTCCTTGAGCTCGCCGGGGTGCGGAGCGGCCCGCGATCCTCAAGCGAGCTCCGCTACCATGCACGCGCACCCACCCCCCTCGCGGAGAAAGGGGGGAGGTGAGGGTCGCTCTTTTCCTCGAGCAACAAAGGGCTGCAGGATTTCCTGGATCCTCCAGGACAGTCTAGATTATATTTTATATAATCATATATCTATGTGAAACTACAAACTTCCTAGCAAAAACCGTTAAATTATTAAAAGGTTCTGCTGACCGCTGGGACTCGGCAATTTCCTATTGAATTCCAAATCAAAAACCAATCAGTTATTAAAGAATGCTGCTGGAGGCTGGGGCTCGACCATTTCCTGTTGAATTCCTACTCAAAACCGTTAAAGTATGAAGGACTTCTGCTGGAGGCCGGGACTCGACAATTCCCCCTTAAATGCCTATTCAAAAGCAGTACAGAAGTTAGCTGGAGGCTGGGGCTCTGCAACTTCCTATAGAATTCCGATTGAAAAAAACAAATAAGCTATAAAGGAATTCTGCTGGAGGCTGGGACTCGGCCAGTTCTGATTTCATTCCTATTCCAAAAACAAAAACTTGTTACAACATTATGATGGAGGCTGGGACTCAACCGTGTCCAATTGAATTCCTATTGAAAAATAATTACGTTATTCAGGAATTATGTTGAAGGCTGGAGCCCGACCACTTCCGATGAAATCCCTATCAAAGGACCAGCAAATGATTATGGAATTCTGCTGGAGGCGGGGACTCAACAATTCCCTGTTGAGCTCCTCTTCAAAAACCAATCAATTATCAAGGAATTCTGCTGGAGGTTGGAACTCGGCCATTTCCTAATGAATTCCTAGTCAAAAAACAAGCAATTATTACGGAATTCTGCTGGAGGCTGGGACTCGACCATTTCCTTTGGAATTCCTACAGCGAAATATTAAAGAATTCTGTTGTAGGCTGAGACTCGGCCATTTCCTATCGAATTCCTCGGCGTCCTGGGGGCGCCGTAAGGGCGTCGCCCGGGTTTTAGTCGTCATTGTGAACAAGGGGAAAGGTTTCCCCAAGAAACCCTTTTGTAAACCTACTGGAACCATGCCATAGCGACACGAAGGTGACGTGTGAAACTGCCATTTTTCTGTATTTCTTACTCAGGGCATAATATGCTTACTTACTGAAGCATAGTAAACGAAGGTGGCGCGTGGTGTAGGCGACGCGAAGGTGACGTGTGAAACTGACGTGTTCCTTAATTCTCAAATAGGGATCCTATACTGTCGCTGTACATTATTTAGTGCACGAA
>CAUYUJ010010324.1:428780-456280 GCA_963575745.1 Prorocentrum cordatum | reverse complement strand
ATCATAATCAGCAGCATCACCATCATCATCATCAGCATCATCAGCATCGTCATCAACACCGCCAACATCGTGGCCATCGTCATCATCATCGTCACCATCAGCATACTCAGCAGCATCACCATCATCCTGCTCAGCAGCATCACCATCACTATCACAATCACTATCACCATCACCATCATCAGCAACAACATCATCATCATCACCAACACCACCATCACCATCATCGACGCCATCAGCATCATCTTCATAATCAGCATCATCATCATCATCATCATCATCATCATCAGTATCAGCATCATCATTAGTATCATCATTCTCCATCCTCATCCTCATCACCAGCATCATCATCATCATCATCATCGTCGTCATCGTTATCATTATCATCAGCAGCAGCTTCATCATCGTCATCATCATCATCACCACCATCATCGTCACCATCATGATCATAATCAACATCATCATTGTCGTCGTCGTGGTAATGAACATCGTCATCGTCGTCGTCATCGTCATCGTCATCGCCATCATCAACATCATCATAACCATCATCACCACCACTACCATCATCATCATCATCATCATCATCATCATCATCATCATCACCCTCATCGTCGTCGTCGTCGTCATCATCATCATCATCATCATCGCCAACATCGTCATCACAATCACCATCACCATCACCACCACCATCACCATCATCACCACCACTACCATCATCATCACCACCACTACCATCATCATCATCATCATCATCATCATCATCATCATCATCACCATCACCATCACCATCACCATCACCATCACCATCACCACCACCATCACCATCACCATCACCACCACCATCACCGTCATCGGCGTCATCTTCATCATCATCACCACCCCCATCATTGTCATCATTGTCATCCATCATCATCATCATCATCATCATCATCATCATCATCATCATCATCATCATCATCATCACGGCTTGCCCAAGCCTGGAGACACGAGGCGTCACACGAGACGGCCTCCCGTGCCCCCTCGAAGTGTCGCCACCCAGCATGCTGGGCTGGCACTGGCAGAGGTAGGGGAACAAAAAGTGACGTAAACAAAAACTCGGAGGTCCGCGCGGATTTCTCGGATCGGCGCTGGACCCTCCTCCCTGGCGCGCGGAGCGCGCCAGGGGCGGCGCCGGAGGCGCCGCCGGGGGGCCCCAGCGCCGATCCGAGAACTCCGCGCGGACCTTCGAGTTTTTATGTTTATGTCACGCCTTGTTCCGCTGAGAGTGGATCAACTGCGGATGTGGAGCGCGGCCGGGCGAGCCTGAAGCCACAGACCAAAAGCCTCACGGGGCACGCGCCGCAACGGTCCGGACGGCCCCGCGCGTGCCCGGGATGCTGAGCTGGCACTGGCACGGTGGAGGCACTTGCCGCAGGCGGCCGGATGAAGCTTTGAGCACCGAAAGAAGATTGAAGGGGCCCTGGGACACACAAATAAATGCACACAGATAACAGGATTCCCCATATTTTCCAATATTTTCTAGGTTTTCGTCTTCCCCCCCCCCCACTTCCCATATTTTCCCATGTTTCCTGGGGATCGACGATTAATTGTGTCTGTGTGTTTTCCCCTCCTGAAAGATGAGGTTCGAACAAGGACAACTAGAAACAGGTGAGGTCTGCACGGATGTCTCGGATGTCCCTCCCTGTCGCGTGGAGCGCGCCAGGGAGGGAGGTTCAGCGCCGATCCAAGAAGCTAGCGCGGACCTCTGAAAACTTGTGCTTCTACAAACCGCCTGCTTTCAATCCCGAGCCCCTCGCAGGGTAGCCGGTCTCGCCGAGGTGCCGGACGAAGAAGTTGAGGTAGTTGATCCCGGACGGGGTGTGGCCGTAGACGACCTTCATGTCAACACGGTGGTTGCGCCTCGCGGCAGTGGGAAGTGAGTATCGTTGAACCGATCCCCATCCCCAGCGGCGTGGCCTGGGCCCCACTGGCCGATTTACCCCCCTAGATGGGACATGGGTCGTTCCCTTCGAGTTTCGAGGGGTGTATCCCCAACTGGGGTGGCAGTTTGGTGGGGGTCGCGGAGGGGATGGAGATGGGGATGGGGGTCGATGAAACGTTACCGAGGAAGGGCAGACCTCAGCCGAGTTCCGGATTTCTCCCGCAGCAACATCCACATGGCTCGATGCTGACCCTGTCAGCTCCCGCGCGTGCCGTACGAGCCACGTCGCAGAGAAAATCCGCCACCCCAATCGAGAAGGGTGAAGGCCGACGCCGTACTTTGCAGAAGCGAGCTGGGCTCCAGACCTCCTCCCTCCTCCTCCCTCCTCCCTCCCCCTTCCTCCTCCTCCTCCTCCTCCTCCTCCTCCTCTTCCTCTTCCTCCTCCTCCCTCCTCCCTCCTCCTCCCTCCTCCCTCCCTCTCTCCTCCTCCCTCCTCCTCCTCCCTCCTCCCTCCTCCCTCCTCCCTCCTCCTCCCTCCTCCCCTCCTCCTCCTCCTCCTCCTCCTCCTCCTCCTCCTCCTCCTCCTCCTCCTCCTCCTCCTCATAGTAAGAGGCGGGGCGGGGCGGAGCCGTGCCGAAACAAAGGGTTCGGGGCGGAGGGGGCGCGCTGGCTGGCGGGTGGGAGGATGTGGAAGAAGCGCACAGGATGGGGGGTGCCGTGCCGAAAATATACAAGTCGGGGCGGAGAGGGCGCTTTGAGCAATGTGGAGGGGGCGCTCGGGATAAGAGGGGGGCGGTGCCGTGCCTAAATAAAGGGATGGGCGGAGGGGGCGCGTTGGCTGGTTGATGGGGTGATGGCAGGGGCGCTCGGGACGGGGGGGGGCGGTGCCGCGCCGAAATGAAAAGGGTGCGGGCGGAGGGGGCGCGCTGGCTGGTGGGTGGGGTGATGCAGAAGGGGAGCTCGGGATGGGGGGGGCGGTGCCGTGCCGAAATAACAAAGTCGGGCCAGAGGGGGCGCGCTGGCTGGCGGGCGGGGCGATGCGGAGGGTACATGCGGGATGTCGGGGGGGGGTGCTGTGCCGAAATAAAAGGGTCGGGGAAGAGGGGGCGGTGCCGCGCCGAAACAGAAGGGTCGGATCGGAGCGGGCGCGCTGGCTGGTGGGTTGGTGGACGCGGAGGGGGCGCGGGCTGGAGGGGGCGCGCTGGCTGGTACGTGGGAGGATGCGGAGGGCCTATATCAAGGGGTCGGGGTGGGGCGGGGCCGTGTCGAAATAAAGGGATGGGGGGCGCGCTGGCTGGTGGGTGGGGGGGATGCGGAAAAAGGCGCGCGGGATGGGGGGCGGCGGTGCCGTGCCGAAATGCAAGGGGTCTGGCGTGCGGGATGTGGCGTGGTGGTGCTGTGCCGAAATAAGAAGGGTCGGGGCGGAGAGGGCGGTGCCGCGCCGAAAATAAAGGGTCGGTGCGGAGAGGGCGCGCTGGCTGGCGGGTGGGGGGGCGCGGAAGGGGCGCGAGCCGGAGGGGGCGCGCTGGCTGGTGGGTGGGAAAATGCGGAGGGCTTATAGCAAGGGGTCGGGGCGGGGCGGGCCCGACATAAAGGGGTCGGGGCGGAGGGGGCGGGAATGAAGGTCGGGCCGGAGGGGGCGCTCTGGCTGGTGGGTGTGAGGGGGGCCGGGGTGGCGCGCGGGATGGGAGGGGGGCGGTGCCGTGCCAAAAAATGCAGCGATCGGGCTGGACAGGGCGCGCTGGATAGTGGGCTGGAGCGAGACAGAGGTGGCGCTCGGGACGGGGGAGGCCGTGCGGTGCCGAAATCAAGGGGTCGGGGCGGAGGGGGCGCGCTGGCCGGTGGGTGGGGGCGATTCGGATAGGGGGCGCGCGGGAAGGGGGGGGGCGCCGTGCCGAGACTAAAAAACATCGGGGCGCCTCCCTCCTCCTCCTCCTCCTCCTCCTCCTCCTCCTCCTCCTCCTCCTCCCTCCTCCTCATAGTAAGAGGCAGGGCGGGGCGGAGACGAAGGGGTCGGGGCGGAGGGGGCGCTCCGGCTGGGGGCGGGGGGGGGGTGCAGAGGGAGGGGAACGGGGGCGGTGCCGTGCCGGAATAAAAGGGGGTCAGGGCGGAGGGGGCAAGCTGGCTGGTGAGAGGAACGACACAGAGGGGGCGCTCGGGGTGGGGGGGGGCGGTGCCGTGACGAAATAAAATGATCGGGGAGGGGGGGGCGCGCTGGCTGGTGGGTGGGGTGATGCGGATGGGGGCGTGCGGGATGGGAAGGGAAGGGGGAGGGGCGTGCCGAAAGGTCGGGGCGGAGAGGCGCGCTGGCTGGTGGGCGGGGTGGGCGGGGTGGTGCGGAGGTGGCGCGTGGGATGAAGGGGGCGGTGCCGCGCCGAAATAAAACGGTCGGAGCTCTAGACACCCTGTGCAAGATAATACATGAGAGCAAATCCAGAGATCCCCCATATTGTCCTGTATTTTCTGGGTTTTCTTCTCCCCCCCACTTCCCATATGTTCCCATCTTTTCTGGAGAGTCAACGAACAATTGTGTCTGTGTGATTTTTCCCCTCGTAATAGAGGAATAGAAGACGACATAAACGTAAACTGTTGGAGCTCCCCGCGGATGTCTTGGATCTGCGCTGGACCCCCCTCCCTGGCGCGCGGAGCGCGCCAGGGGCGGCGCCGGAGGCGCCGAGGGGTTCAAGCGCAAATCTAAGGAATGCGCGCGGAGAGTCGAACGTTTATGAGTATGCCGTTTCTCCTCTCGACTGCTACGTCGCGGCGAGACGACTACGATGACGACGCCCTCCCTGTGGCCGGGGCCCCACTGGCCGACTTGTCCACCTGGATACCCAGATGGGGGTGTAGGCCGTTCACTTCAGGCTCCGATGGGCAGATCCTCAGCTGGGGTGGTGGGATGGTGGGGATCGGGATGGGGGTGGGGATGGGGACACGGTTACCCGTCGGTCGGAAGAATGAAGGGGAACTGGGACACACAAACAAATACACACAAATAAAAAGATTCACCATATTTTCCCATATTTTCCGGGTTTCTGTCTTCCCGCCCAATTCCCATATTCTCCCATATTTTCTTGGGGACCGACGATTCATTGTGTCTGTGTGTGTTTTTTCCCCTCCCGAAAGAAGTGGGCAGAAACACGAAGCAGGAAGGCGCTGAAAGCAGACCTGGGCGCCCGCCCGGCCCCCGAGGACGAGGGAGGAGGAAAGACCACTCCACTCTCTTGAATGAAGGGGCCCTGGGACACACAAATAAATACACACAAATAGAAGAATTCCCCATATTTTCCCATATTTTCTGGGTTTTTGTCTTCCAGCCCAATTCCCATATTTTCCAATATTTTCTGGGAAATCGACGATTAATTGTGTCTGTGTGTTTCTTTTCCTCCTGATAGACTGGGACTTGGGCGCCCCAAAATACCCAGACGTGCGACGCCCTGACTTTTTCGGGGCGGCATCCCTGGAGGCCCCGACCACCTCCCCGGGGCCGGCTTTTCGTCCTATGAGTCGTCTTCTGACGGCACCGAGGCCCGGCGAGGGCCCCCCCGGGGCCGAGAACGAGGAAAAGCCTCCCGTCCTGAATTTTCTACGGCGCGAGCACTGTCTGGGCACCTACCTTCAACGACCGCTGGGCAAACGATGCTGGGCGAGGCGACGCCGCCGCCCTCCCTGCCGAGGGGGCCTCCCGAAGCGCATCCAGTTGGTGCCCTTCCTGTGCCGGGGGGCCGCCGCCACGTCGAAGTGCAGGCCGCCCTGGCGGTGCTCGTAGGCCCACTGGCCGGTCACGTTGAGCTTCTGGGCGACGGCGACGACGGCGACGCCGACGGCGACGACGACGACGACGACGCCGACGACGATGGCGACGCCGACCACGACGACGACAACGATGACGACGACCACGACGACGACCACGACGACGACGGCGGCGACGGCGGCGGCGACGAGGACGAGGACGGGGGAGGCGAAGGCCGGTCGGGACATCGTCTCCTCCGCCCGGGATCAGGCAGCATCAGCACGAGCAAAACATCGGATTGCATCGAGATGCGCGTCGGAGCCACCGCTTCGCCACCTCCCTCCGCGCGCGCCGCCCTCCCTGCCCAGGCCCTCCCCTCGCCTCCTCTCCCCTCCCTTCCCCTCCCCTCCCTTCTTCTGCTCCTTCGTCCTGCCCTCCTCCCCCCCCCCCCTCCCTCCCCCCTCTCCCCCCGTCCCTGGGTCCCTCTCCCCCAGGGCGGTCAAGCCTGAGCCGAGCATCGGCACGGGGTCGGAACAGAAGCGGGTCGGCCGCGCCAGGACGCCCGGCGGCGCCACGGAAGCGTCGGGCCGCCTCGGATCGTCGGAGCATCAGAGCCGAATCGGGTCGGGCCAAGCCAGAGTCGGCGCCGAGTCTGATCTGAAATTTTTGGCGCTCCGCGCAGAGATCGGGTCAAGGGTTTCGCCAAGGGCTGGCTTGTTTCTAGGCACAACCTTTCTCGTACACTTCCCTACACTTCCCTCCTACTACCCACGCAGGTCTTCGATTGTTTTTCTGGGTGCTCGTGTCTTCGGCAGCTTACGTGAAGATGCCGGCTGAAAAGCACCATATGGGGACACCAGTGAAAAGCGTGCTGAAACCACCATCGGATAAAATGCGACGTACGGGAAGTTCACCACTACAAGTTGACGACGAAGGACCTCGAGCTTTACAAGACCAATTCCAGCAACGTCTTGCGGGAGCAGGCGAGGCGACTGGCTCCAACATGATGAGCAAGACCCCTCAAGCACTCACTACCGATACTTTCTGGGAGATTTTGAACGAGCAGTTGGACCCGATCCGGAAAGATATTTTGGCCATTAAGGAGCACGGTGTTTCACAACATGACCTCCAGACGGCCATCAACCCACTGAAGGACGAGATTGACGGCTTGACCAAGAGGATTGGCTTATTGGAGTCGAATTACACGTCACGTCCGCCAACTTCAGGTCCCACTTCTGCAAGGACAGCGTCAAGTATAGACACGGCGGCGCACAATAAACTGCAAGAGCTTGAACGGGACCTTCAACAGCTTAAACAACAGCGTGGCGCACCTGTTTGCCGTTCACAGCATGATCCTGATGAGAAGCGGTCGTTGACTGGTGTCTTTGGGAACCTTGTGGGGTTCGACAAGTTCAACACAGCGGCAGCATGGATCAAGGAAAAACTATCCGAAGCAGACGGCCCCACCCCGTACAACCTGTACATGAAAGGCGATACGACCACAATTTTGTATGCAGAGTTCGCCACCACGCTGGACAGGGATACTGCCGTGGCTCTGATCAAAAGTGCGAAGTTCGATTTGAATGGGAATACTGTATGGGCTTCGCCCGACCGCCATCCATTAGAGAGGGCCGCTCGGAATTTCTGTTTCGGGCTGAAGTATTTCCTCAAGGACACCATGCACTCGACCTACACCATAAATGTATCAAATGACGCTCCTTACCAAGTTCGAGTGGGTGGTCAATTGGCTCTCACTGTTACTACGGACGGCACGCATCTTACTCGTAAGTGGGAGGAGGAATGGGAGAAGTGGGAGGAACTACAACAACACGAAAAACTAAAAGAATTGATAGCTAAATGCGATTCCTTAGTCACCCGGGCGACTGCAGGGATGAAGGGAGGGGCGAAGGGCAAATCTAAGGGTGACGGGAAGGCGTAGGAAATGCGGCAAGTATCAGGGAACGTCCGACTTGATACCGGAGCCGGTGAACAAGGACATCCGCAATCTGACCCGCCTAACTTTTTGATCATTGGGGATATGCTGGGCAAAGTTACCAATTTCTCCAACAAGTCGGTTTCAGATGTCTGCCCCCGAAAAGTCGTCAACAGATATGTTGAAGATGGACCTCCTCATCCTAGTTCTCTTGAGTCCGATGGTTCTGGGCGTAACCAGGGCAAAGCTACCGCTATGTTCAGACCTACGGCATCCCGCACATTTTCTGCAGCCGGCATGGGCGACAACTCCAAGCCGCAGCAACAATTACAATTTCACACTCCATCTTATTTATCTTCGTCTCCTCCTACTCCCCCGGCTTCTTCTACATCAGCGTCTCGCGTGCCACCGCCGAGGACTCTGGCCCGCCAGGCAACTTCGGCGCAGGCATCCCCAGCTCTGACGTTCGCATCTTCCCCTCCTCTGGGATCTGGTTCGGTGATGGGCAAAGCTACCGTTTCCGTAAGCCTTCCAACGCATGATAGTTCATTTTGTGATGGACGTATACTGGACAAAGTTGCCACTACGGCCATCTACACATGCACACCTTCATCACATACATCCTCACCATCTTCTTGCGCGGGTGCCGTTCCCGAAGGGCGGGCCCATCGTGACCATGTTTCACTCAGGGCCCCGGCGGTCCTCAACCTTCACTTCGCCGCTGCCCCCGTCGACGGGCTGACCGACGACAACGAGGGCCCCGACATCGAGGCACAGTCGGCCAGGACAGGCTCGCATTCTTCTTCCCGTACTTGCGTGGGCCACCGAACTCAGCAACAGGCCGGGGGACAGACACATTCCACGAGGCAGACAGCTCTATGGTGTCAACCTCGCCGCTCTTGCGTTCCGCTGGGTTCGGAACAACTGGGTTCTTGGAGTGTTGAAGGACTCCGAGGCGACTCCAGGATCAAGCTTACCGAGCTGTTCCAGATGATGAACTCCATTGGGCTGGGAATTCTTTGTATCCAAGAGACGCAACTTCATGGCGCATATTATGAAGAAGAGCTTGGATTCTTAATTTGTTTATCCGGGGAACTCGACGCAGAACGGCTTTCCAACGCAGGAGTCGGTTTTATAATAGCTCCATGGGCACGGGCATCACTTGTAGCTTTCAGGACATATTCGCCAAGATTGGCATCAGTGCGGCTTCGAGTGCAACATGGTGTCTTGGATCTTATCTCCGCGCACGCGCCACACAGCGGGCACGATTACGACGAGAGGCAACATTTCTTTTCCGAGTTGGGCGCAATAACGAAACCCACGACAACGCACAGCACTATTTTAGTACTGGGCGACTTCAACGCCAAGTTGTTGCAGCAAGGATTGGGGGAATCAGACATTATTGGAGATAGTGTATTCTCGGGTGGGTCAGCCCGCAGCATCCTGCAACAAGTATCTAACAGACAACTTTTGATCGAATACTGTATCGAAAAAAGACATGTTGGTAGCGAATACGTTTTTCAAGGTACCAGTGGAAGAACAGATTACGTTCAGAAACTTGGGGACTCTACCGTCAGAGCCGATTTCGCCGGACAAGTTCAGTCAAATTGACCACGTGTTGTGTCATAACACGGTATTGCCTTGGGTACAAGATTGCAGGACAGACCGTACCGTAGCATTGAACAGCCACCACTTCCTGACAAAGGTGATGGTGAATTTCGCATTCAAGAAACACCGTGACACGCAAGCACAATGTCAAAAAGATGCATCTTCTGTCCAGGAGCCGGACACCAAGGCTGCATTTACCAGGGCTTTCACTGAGGCTTGGGAGGCCAACCGGCCGCCGAAGGGATCGCATAACGACATGGCCAACAACATCGAGCGAGCGTTCGCTTCAGCGTCTTCCACATTACGGACAAGGCCCGCTCGAGCTAAGAAAGAATGGATTTCCCAATCTACATTGGATTTGATTGAACAGAGAGACGCATGCCGCCGCTCTGGAGATTATCAAGCAGAGCGCCTACTTCACAAGCGTATCCGGAAGGCAGCCCGGCATGATCGCACGAATTGGATTCATGAGACGCTGGTGGGAGGAAAATGGGACGCCGTAAAGCAACTCAGGAAGAAGCCGCAGATGAAGCACGCAGGAGTACGTGACATGAACAATAATTTGACTGACACCGCTGGCAGGCCAGACGCTTTGGCAGATTACTTTGAGAAGATCCAATGGGAAGTCAAATTTGCAGATATCAGCCCTACGTCAACAAGCACTTTGGGCAGCGAGTTGCCAGTGGATGTGTCTGCCTTCACGCTGGGGGAGCTACAACAAGCTTTGCGGAAAATGAGAAATGGGAAAGCCGCTGGCCCAGATGACGTCCCGCCAGAATTCTGGAAAGTCGTTTCTGAAGATGCCCATGCGTGCGGGGCTCTACTGGAAATCTGCCAAACATGCTGGGCGACTAAAGATATCCCGGACAAATGGAGGAGGGCGAAAGTAATACTTCTATTTAAGAAAGGAGACCACACGTTGCCTAGCAACTACCGCCCGATTTCTTTGTTGACTGTTGGCTACAAGGCACTGGCGTCAATGCTCCACCAGAGGCTCTTACGAGGAGGAGCTGAAGAACGAATGAGATCATCTCAATTCGGTTTCCGGCCTCGGCGGGGAACGGCAGACGCTCTCATGTTGATCAGGCGAATCATCGATGCGGCCAACGTGGACAACACCGGGGGCCTTACGATAATCTTGCTTGATTGGGCAAAGGCGTTCGACAGGTTAAAGCCGGAATGCTTGTGTGCAGCTTTGATGCGCTTTGGGGTCCCTTCTCCGATGGTAGACATGATCAAAGGCATATACTCGGAGCGCTTCTTCACCATAGTGGATCATTGCGGCTGCTCTACGGAAAGGCGGCAGGCTGCTGGAATAGCTCAGGGTTGTCCTCTATCCCCGTACTTGTTCATTATGGTTCAGAGTGTCATGCTTCATGATGTATACCACGGTCTCCAGCTACGAGATGAACCCGGATATTACCCGAGACGTGCTTTACGCGGATGATACGTTGCTACTATCAAGACATGGGGAAAACTGCCAAGCTCTACTTAATGCTGTCGTTTCGGAAGGACGCAAATATGGCCTGGAGCTTAACTGGGACAAGACTCTGCAGATGCCAGTGGCTTCAGACAGCGTGGTGGCGAGGCCGACCGGGGAGCCCATTACACAAGTTACAGAGGCAGTCTACTTAGGAGGCTTGATCACGCACGATGGGCGAGTGGGAAATGAATTGAACCGGCGACTTGGCGAAGGGAAAGGCATATTCCAACAGCTTTGTAAGATTTGGAAGCATGCTGCAATCAGCAGGGCAAGGAAGTTGCAGATCTACACCAGCTGCGTGTTGAGCAAGGTCCTCTACTCCTTGGATTCTTTGTGGCTGCTAAAGGTTGACAGAACAAGGCCGGACGCTTTTCATTGCAGGTGCCTGCGCAAGATATTAGGCATACCTCATTCCTACTTTTCGAGAGTTCCGAACGCAGCCGTTCTGACGCGTGCCGGTTCCAAGCCTCTCTCTGCAATTTTACGTGATCGCCAATGCAAGTTGTATAGGAAACTTGTTGCAGAAACAGACGATTCCTTGGTGAAGCGGGTGGTGTGCAACGCAGACGGCACGCCCAAAGATTGGGCACTCCGCCGGCGCAGAGGGAGACCAAGGCAGCAATGGGCACAATCTGTCTACAATCTCGAACACCTGAGCATCTGAAGCTTTTCTGCCTCCTCCGCCGCCTCCCCCTTGAGGCGCCCGCTGCGGCCGCGGCAACTTTTTAGTTGCTATTTCTGCCCACGCGTCCTTCATGGATGCACGGCTTCTTGTGTGTTGTGTGCGCAGAGATCGTGGACTCGCGCTGGACCCCCCTCCCTGGCGCGCGGAGCGCGCCAGGGGCGGCGCCTGAGGCGCTGCCGGGGGGCCCAGCGCGAATCCAAGGAATCCGCGCGGAGCGCCAAAAGTTTATGTTTATGCACGCTTTTCTTCGTCAAGATCTATCGGCTCGAAATGGACCCCTGGGGGGCGGGAGGGGGAACGAGGGGCGGGGATGCGGGACGAAGATCGGGGGGCGGAGGGTCCTGACCTCCGACATCGTGATTTTTTTGTCACAGCCCCTGACGTCGGATCCGCCGTCCTTTCTGGGCGATTTCGAAAGTACAGTAGGAGCTCGACCACAAGAAGCCTGCCACAGGAAACCCAACCCTTAGAGCCCAGGACGTCCATCGATTTCTGGTGTGGGAACGTCACGCTCTCCACAGCCAAACCATCGAAACCCAAGAAACCCAGTGCACCCTGGAGGCAAGCAGGGCGTTTCGTGGCATGGGTCTCCACTCGGGGGCGGCCAAGAGGGGGGGTGGGGGGGCGCAAATCATGGCCAGCGGCATGTGCACGGCCCAGGTGGGGGGGCCAGGGACGTAATGACATAAGAAGAGGCGCCATGAAATATCATGGCCCACGCCATGAGATCCCCCCCCCCTAGTCATCACCCCCCTCTTTGCCGCCCCGAATCCCCTGTGTCGGAGTGGAATCGGATCGGGCCAGCCCGGGCTCGACATCCAGCCCGATCCCTCGGATCGACCGTAGACCCAGGGCTGGACCTAAACGGTGCTTTTGGTGACTTCGTGGGCCATTTTCGTTTCGACTTCGTTTTGCGGCAAAGGCGGATTCGAGACAAAAGCGAGGGACAACGAAAACAAAACGAAAACGAAAAACACCGTTTAGGTTCAGCCCTACCCTGGGGGGCGGGGGATCCGGGACGAGGATCGGGGGGCGGGAGGATCCAGACCTCCGACGTCGAGATTGTTTGTTTGTTTTTTTGTTGTTCCTCCCCGAGCGACGCCCTTCCCACCACGAATCGGCTTGAAAAGGGATAGGCTCGTGTCGCCCGGAAAGCCTGCACTTCGGACCAGGCGCCGACGTCGTGATTTGTGTGACAACCCCTGACTCTGGATCCGCCGTACTTCTTGGGCGGTTTCGAAACAAGGACCACGTCCCACACATAATTTCGAGCGCCCAGAAGAAGTAACGTATCGAAACGGTGTCTGCCTGACATGCTGGCAAAAGGCCCGACACGAGAAAACCCTCCCATGTTGGTAGTTCCCTGGTGCTCGAAATTCTTTCTTGTGATCACGGCTAAGCAGGTCGGAACATCGTAACCCTACTTGTCGATATTATCCTACTTTGCCGTCGCTGCTATCGCCATAACTTTGCAGAAAAGATCAGCCTCATTCCTCTCCGAGGCGAAGATAGCCCCCCTAGGCCCTACTTGTCAATCTCCTCATGCTTTGCCGCCGCTGTTATCGCCCTACCCTACCTTTGCGGAACATACCAGCCTCGCTTCTCCGAGGCGGAGATGGCCCCCTACGTTGGCGCATCGTTCGGGGTGCATGCCCGACACATCTCCAGGTAGGATCCGGGGCTCTGCTGGCCAGGACCAGTGCTGGGCCTTCTCGGCCCCAGCCCCCTCGAATGGACAACGCCTGCGGCGACGCTGGCAGCGAGCCTGGCTCAAAAAGGGCAGGAACCGCTGCTGGCCTTTGCGCACATTCGTTCCACACCCATGTCGACCAGGCTTAGGTCAGGCATGTCCCCCTACAGGCGGATCTTGGGCGAAACAAATATTAATACCCGAAACATACCCCCTAAAATATTATAAAAATGCTAGAAAAATGGTCCCATGACTAATTTTCATATGTTTTTGAATACTCCTCCCGATAGGGGCGAATAGCCCAGGGGAGAGCAACACATGCATCCAGGAACGCCGATGATCTATGTCTTCGACAAGGCTTCCGGGCGAGTACGTGTACACCCTGCGAAATGCTTAAGAAATCATGGGTTAAGAAATTCATAGTCTCAGAACTTGAATAAATACCCAATATTCATATTAAAACCTTAGGATTTACATTGAAACATTAAGAATAGTCGAGCCTCTGGCCGAAAACTTGGGTTTTCTTAAGCATCGCCTAAGGTGTAATGCCCGCCCTGGGCTATTCGCCCCTATCGTCGCCGCCGAGTAGAGGGACAGGCCCGACTTAAGACCAGGCCGACCCCTGTCCCTCCAGGGGGCGGGCCCCCGCCCCGGACTCCAAGGCCTGCCTTGGATGCAGGAGCTTGCGCGCCGGCTGCAAAGAGCTGCGCGCGGAAGCCCTCCTCCTCCTCCTTCTCCTCTTCCTCCTCCTTGGCCTCCTCCTCTTCCTCCCTCTTCCTCCTCCTCCTCCTCCTCCTCCTCCTCC
This sequence comes from Prorocentrum cordatum, assembly GCA_963575745.1. Classification (NCBI taxonomy): domain Eukaryota; class Dinophyceae; order Prorocentrales; family Prorocentraceae; genus Prorocentrum; species Prorocentrum cordatum. Next base: position 442,425 of record CAUYUJ010010324.1, on the reverse strand, counting down.
TCCTCCTCCTCCTCTCCTCTCTCTCTCTCTCTCTCTCAGCCGAAGAGTCGTGCGACGCGGCCACCTTCCTCCTCCTCCTCGATCCTCCTCCTCCTCCTCCTCCTCACTTGCGTACTGAAGCTTCGTGTCGTGCGGACTTCGGCGTTGGCTCCTGACACAGCAGGGGTCGCTCAGCCTTGAACGATCGGCGGTTTCCGAAGCGTCAACTCGTTCGACTTCGACCGATTCTGGGCCGCTGGCGGCGTTCAACGCTGAGCGCTGGCGGCGGGGTTGCCGCCAGTCGACACGACACGCACCTACCGTATCCTTTATCATGTGCAGTCGTTGCCGCCCGTGCACTGGTTCGCGCACCCCACCGCAGTAGTTGTGCACTCTTGCACGCAGAAACATACGATCAGTGTAGAAGATTCGGTAGAAAGAAACAAGTAGTGAACACCCCCCCTTACCCCCAAACTCAAAGTTGGCACGCGCGGGGGGGACTGCGGTCGAGGTGCAACTCATCAGTCCCACCGCCAACTTTGAACATTGGGGGGAGGGGGAGGCGTTCACAGATGAATGTGGCATGAGTGTTCGCTACTTTTTCAGAGGCCTGTTGCACCTCTCGCCGCCGGTCCATCTGTCCCAGACCACCTACTGAGAGGCCTCCTAGATGGGGTCGGAGTCGATGGGGTCGGAGGATCGCGCCGCATCACCGATACATCGGCGATGCATCGGCGATGCATCGGTGAGCACCGGCGATGCATCGTCGACGTCGGCGATACATCGGCGACGTCGACATGAAGCAAGTCGGGCCCCACATTGAGCCGCGTCGGCGATGTATCGGCGATGCGGCACGATCCTCCGACACCATCTGCTCCGAGCCCATCTGGGAGGCCCAGACTACTCCAACTTACAGCTGGGCCACCTCAGCCCCCCCAGCCGGGGCACCCAGACTGGGGGCGTCTCCTGGATGGTCACGTCGGCGCAAGCCCTGCCGATTCGTTCCACCCCGCCCTGAGTCCGTCCGGCCGCCGAGATGGGCAACCGGAACGGGCTCAATTCCGGCAGGCTCGCGGGAAGAAAACCCGTTCCGCCGCCGAGTGAGCTCGATCTCGAACCCACTCAGCGACCAAACGAACTCCGACGCCGAACGGCGGGAGGGAACCCTGGGGCCCTCTCTGCTGGTCAGACTGGAGGGGCCCAGGGGCACGCAAGTAAATACACACACACACACACAAATCCCAGGATTCCTCACGAGCGGGCTCAATTCCAGCAGGTTCGCGGGGATTGAACCCGTTCGGCCGCCGAGTGGGCCCGATCGTGAGAGCCCGCTCAGCGGCCGAGCGGGCTCGGACGCCGAAGGGGTGCAGGAGGGAACCCCGGGGCTCTGCTGGCCAGGTCAAGGGTTAAGTCGGGCCTGTCCCCCTACAGGGGGATTTTCGACGAAACATAGAAAACACCCCAAACATATTTTTTTTTCTTCGTCGAAGATCCCCCTGTATGGGGGACAGGCCCGACTCAAGTCAAGGGCTGGGCTGGGCCGTCTGGGCCCTCCCCGAGCTGGCTCCCAGCGGAGAGCGTCTGGGGACCGTCGCCAGCGTCTGGGGTCGATATTCCAACGATTCGCGGCCCTCCTGGACCGCGTGGGGGGGCGTCTTGGTGCCCTCTTGGAACATTTTCCCCCTCCCCCCCCCTTTCCATCTCTTTCTCCCCCCCCCCCCCCCCCCTTCCCTCCTTCCCTCCCTCTCGCCCTCCCCCCTCCATACGCCTGGATGTACATGTCGGCGCAGGCCCTGCCGATGCGCTCCACCCCGGCCTGCACGTGGAACTTGGCGGACGCCTGGCGCCAGCGCGCGGATGTGTTCCAGATGCCCGCGGTCACCGTCGCCGTCGACCGTCGCCGTCGGCGTCCGCGTCGGCGTCGTCGGCGGCGCCGTCGGCGTCGGCGTCGTCATCGTCGGCGCTGCCAGCGCCGTCGCCGTCGGCGTCGCCGCAGCCACATGAACGAAGGGCAGTACCTGCACAGCACTGAGCATTCGCTTGAAATGTATGAGTTTGCGAAGTTGCCAGAAGCTTGGAAATACTAATATGTTGCACGCATGGAGTGCGGCTCTTTTACTTCATAGGGTGTTCGCTTCAGACTTCGTTGACGCTCATGGCCATGAGTGACACCGTATGCGAGAGTTGCACAGGTGTGGGGGGTCCTGTTTCGAAGCGGGGATCTCGCTAGACACCTCTTTGGGCTGTAAGATCATACCTTCGCACGTTCCTTGTTACTCGTTGGAAGGGCGTAAAGCAGTTGTTTCCTTCTCGAAACGAACCCCGCACCTGAATGGCAGGCACAGCGCAGGGTGACGGTCTTTCAAAGGGGCGCTTCTTGATGAAGAGACTTCTGTAAAAGGGGCTTTGATGCGTCTTGGACTTACTCTGGTCCGCCTCCTCCCTCCTCCTCCTCCTCCCTCCTCCCTCCTCCCTCCTCCTCTTCCTCCTCCTCCTGGACTCCTCCTCCTCTTCCTCCTCCCTCCTCCTCCTACTCCTCCTCCTCCTCCCTCCTCCTCCTCCTCCTCCTCCTCCTCCTCCTCCTCCTCCTCCTCCTCCTCCGTCCTACGTACCCCTGCCTCCTGCGTGCTGCACCCTTTGGCAGGCGCCCCGCGTCCCGTCCTTGGCGGAGAAGCGCGGGATGTGCACCAACGTGTGCGTGCCCGGCTGCATCAGGTCGAAGCGCTGCCTGGGAGCGGGGGGCGCGGGGCCACCAGCCCCCTGGGAAGGGGGGAGGGCATGCGGCAGTGGGGGGGGGAGAGAGGCAGGAGGAGGGGGGAGGGGGGAGGGAAGGGATGCTGAGGAGGAGGAGGAGGAGGAGGAGGAGGAGGAGGACGGAGGAGGAGGAAGGAAGGAGGAGGACGGGGAGGGGGAAGGAGGACGGGGAGGGGGAGGGGGAGGAGGACGGGGAGGGATGACGGGGACGGGGAGCGGCAGGGGACGAGGAGCGACGAGGAGGAAACGGAGGAGGGAGGCTCTCCTCTCGCGACCCCTCCTCCCCCTCCAAGAGCACGGTGCAACCGATTCGCGGCCATCGACCGCACTGGTCGATGGCCTGGACCCCCGAGAGCGGGGTGTCGCGCCTCACTAGCGCGCGCCCGCCGCCAATGGGAGGCTGCCTCAAATGCCGCTGGGCGGTGCCTGGGCCAGAGAATCCCGTGGTGAGGGCGCACGGCGGTCCGTCTGCGTCGACGTCGTGGCTTTTCACGACGTCGTGTGCGCGGGGCCGCCCCCCCCTGGGCCTCCTTTGGGTGAGCCCCGCGCTCCCTCGCCACTCGCCTGGGCACTGCCTGGCGGTGCCCAGGTGTGTGGCTGGGTCGTTGGGCTCACGGCCGTCCCGCTGCGCTGGCGGCGAGCTCTTGGCTCGCCGGCGTGTGCGCGGGGCGGCCTTGCCGCCTGCTCGTCTGCAAAGGCGGCTTCCCGACTCTGGGCCCGAGGTCCTGGACTTCTGGGCGAAAGTCGGATTCTTGGCTTGTTGCAGGACTTGCCGGCGTTTCCGCCTGCCTGCTGGCAGACGCTTCTGGCAGCGCAGGTTCGCCCTGCGGCCCTTTCTGGCAGCTCGTGCTGTTTGCGCTTTCGCTGCCAGCCGTTTGCCCGTCTCGGCTGGCGGACCGCGCCGAGCCGCGCGCGCGCTCCTCATCCAATTCCTCATGTTCCTCCTCCTCCTCCTCCTCCTTCTCCTCCTCCTCCTTCTCCTCCGCCTCCTCCTCCTCCTCCTCCTCCTCTTCTTCTTCCTCCTCCTCCTCCTCCTCCAGTTCCTCCCCCCCTCCTCCTCCTTCTCCTCCTGCTGTCCTCCTCCTCCTCCTCCTCCTCCTCCTCCTCCTCCACCTCCTCCTCCTCCTCCTCCTCCTCCTCCTCCTCCTCTCCTCCTCCTCCCTCCTCCTCCCCCTGCTGTTCGTCCTCCTCCTCCTCTCTCCTCCTCCTCCTCCTACTCCTCCTCCTCCTCCCCCTCCACCTCCTCCTCCTCCTCCTCCTCCTCTCATTCCTCCTCCTCCTCCTCCTGCTCCTGCTCCTCGTCCTCCTCATCAAACCTCATCGTCGAACCTCCTCCCCCCCCCCCGCAGCGCCCGTGGACGTTCTGCATGTGGGGGTCCCCGACGGCCGCGCCCTCGCCGGCGCGGGACGCCTGGGCGAAAGGGGGCCGTCGAGCCGCATCGCACTCCCACGGCGGGTCGAATTCGTCAATGAGCTCGTCGATTTCATTTGCTGTTTCGTCGAGCTCGTCGATCCGGTCGACTTCGTCGTCGCCCGTCGTCCGGCGGCCTGGGCTCGACGAGACGCCCCCGCCAGACGTCCCCGCCCCTGCTTGGGGGTGGGGGCACTGGGGGGCCGACCGGCCAGGAACGACGACGACGACGACGACGACGACGACGACGACGACGACGACGACGACGACGACGTAGTAGTAGTAGTAGTAGCAGTAGTAGTAGTAGCAGCAGTAGTAGTAGTAGTAGTAGTAGTGGTTGTTGTTGTAGTAGTAGAAGTAGTAGTAGTAGTAGTAGTAGTAGTAGTAGTAGTAGTAGTAGTAGTAGTAGTAGAAGTAGAAGTAGCCGTAGTGATAGTGATAGTGATATTAGTAGTACTAGTAGTAGTAGTAGTAGTAGTAGTAGTAGTAGTAGTAGTAGTAGTAGTAGTAGTAGTGGTAGTAGTAGTAGTAATAGTAGTAGTAGTAGTAGTAGTAGTAGTAATTAGTGTTAGTAGTAGTAGTAGTAGTAGTAAGTAATAATAGTAATCGTAAGTTGTAGTAGTAGTATAGTAGTAGTAGTAGGTGTGTAGTAGTAGTAGTTATAAAGTATGTAGTTTTGTTGATTGTAAAAGAGATAGTATGTAGTAGTTAGTAGTATAATGTGTAAATAGTAATCGTAGTATAAGTAGTAGTAGTAGTCTAGTATAGAAGTAGTATAGTATGTAGTGGTAAATAAGTATCGTAGTAGTAGTATATTGGTGGACTATAGTAGTAGTAATAGTAGTATAAATCGTAGCAGTAGTATATATAGTAGTAGTAGTATAGTAGTAAAGAGAAGTTGTAGTCGTAGTAGTAATGTAGTAGTACAGCAGTAAGTAGTAGTAGTAGTAGTAATATAGTAGTAAGTATAAGTAGTAGAAAGTAGTATGGTAGTCGTAGTAGTAAGTAGTAAGCATAATTACACTAGTAGTATTGTCGCGTAGAAGTAATATTAGAGTATAATCATCAATGAGTAGATAGTAAAGTAGAAGTATAACTGATAATCACACAAACGAAATCGAAGCAGCAGTAAAAAAAAAGTGGTAGTAGTAGAAGTAGTAGTAGTCGTATGTAGTAATAATCGAAGAAGTCGTTAACAGTAAGAAGAAGTAAATAAGTAGTAATAGCTAGAAGTAGTAATGTGTAGAAAAGTCGCAGTAGTAGTAGTAGGTATTCGTATCTAAACACACAAAAGTAAGTAGTTGTAGTAGTAGTAAATAGGGAAGACCATCAGTAGTTGAGTGGTAAAAAAAGAAACTTTGCAGTAGTAGTAGTAGTAGTAGTAGTAGTAGTAGTAAAAGTAGTAATAGTGATAGCAGTAGTAGTAGTAATAGTGGTAGTGGTAGTGGTAGTAGCAGTAGTAGTCGTATGAGTAGTAGGCGCAGCAGTCGTAGCAGTAGTAGTAGTCACAAGCATACTACTAGGAGTCGTAGTAGTAGTAGTAGTAGTAATATTAGTAGTAGTAGTTGTAGTAATAGTAGTAGTAGTAGTAGTAGTAGTACTCGTCGTCGTTGTCGTCGTCGTAGTCGTTGTCAAAGCCGTTATAATAGTAGCACTGATAGCAGCAATAGTAGTAGTGGTAGTAGTAGAAGTAGTAGTAGTCGCCGTAATAGTAGCAGTAGTAGTAGTAGTAGTCGTAGTAGTAGTTGTAGTAGTAGTAGTAGTAGTAGTCATAGTAGTAGTCGTGGTACTTCTCGTAGTAGTGGTACTGGTCGCTGTAGGATTAATAGTGGTAGTCGTAGTACGAGTAGCAGTAGTGGTAGTAGTGGAAAGAATAGTAGTAGTAGCAGTTGTAGTAGTAGTAGTAGTAGTAGCAGTAGTTCTAGTAGTAGTAGTAGTAGTAGCAGTAGTGGTAGTAGTAGTAGTAGTGGTAGTGGTAGTAGTCGTAGTAGTCGTATGAGTAGTGGGCGCAGAAGTAGTAGCAGTAGTAGTAGTCACAGACATACTAGGAGTCGTAGTAGTAGTAGGTGTTGTCGGCGTCGTCGTAGTCGTCGTAGTAGAAGCTGACGCAGCAGTAGTAGTAGTAGTTGTTGTTGTAGTAGTAGTACTACCAATAGTAACACCAGAAGTAGGTGGTAGTAGCCGTAGTAGTAGTCGTAGTAGTAGTAGTAGTAGTAGTAGTAGTAGTAGTAGTAGTAGTAGTAGTGGTAGTAGTAGTAGTAGTAGTGGTAGTGGTAGTAGTCGTAGTAGTCGTATGAGTAGTAGGCGCAGAAGTAGTAGCAGTAGTAGTAGTCACACACATACTAGTAGGAGTCGTAGTAGTAACAGGTGTTGTCGGCGTCGTCGTAGTCGTCGTAGTAGAAGCTGACGCAGCAGTAGTAGTAGTAGTAGTTGTTGTAGTAGTAGTACTACTAAAAGTAACACCAGAAGTAGGTGGTAGTAGCCGTAGTAGTAGTCGTGGTAGTAGTAGTAGTAGTAGTAGTAGTAATAGTAGTAGTAGTAGTAGTAGTAGTAGTGGTGGTAGTAGTAGTAGTAGTTGTAGTCGTAGTAGTAGTAGTAAAACTAGCACTGGTAGTCGTAGTAGAAGTAGTGGTAGTAGTAAGAATCATACAAGTAATCGTAGTAGTAGCGGTAGTAGTACCAGTACGAGTAATAGTAGTAGAAAGAATAGTCGTAGAAACACTTGTAGTTATAGTCGTAATAGGAATAGCAGTACTAGTATTAGTCGTAGTAGTGGTAGTAGTAGTAGTAGCAGTAATAGTACTAGTAGTAGTAATAGTAGTAGTAGTAGTAGTAGTAGCAAGAGTAGTAGTAGCAGCAGTAGTACGTCGTAAAACAAAAAACGTAGTAGTCGTCGTCGTAGTCTTAGTCGTAGTCTTAGTACTACTAGTCGTAATGGTCGTGGGAATAGGTTATAATCATCGTAGTAGTGGAGTTATTAGTAGTAAGGTAGTCGGTATAGTAGTAGCCGCAGTAATACTAGCCGTAGTAATAGTAGTAGTAGTAGTAGTATTAGTAGTCGTAGTAGTAGTAGTATGAATAGTAGTAGTAGTAGTAGTAGCAGCAGTAGTAGTAGTAGTAGTAGTAGTAGTAGTAGTAGTGGGAAGGAGTAGTAGTAGTAGTCGTCGTCGTCGTCGTCGTCGTGGTCGTCGTCGTGGCCGTAGTTAAAGTAGCAGCAGTAGCAGTAAAAGTGGGGTATTAGTCGTAGAAGTAGTAGTAGTAGTAGTAGTTGTAGTAGTAGTAGTAGTCGTAGTAGTAGTAGTAGTAGTAGTAGTAGTAGTAGCAGTAGTAGTGGGGCCACCAGGCTGTAGGCCGAAGCTTCGCAGTTTCCTGTGCCAGTTGCAGCTTCCGGCTTCAACTGTTACAGTTCTGCTTCTTGCTGCTCACTGTTCCTTGTTGCAGTTCTGGTTCGTGCTGCTTACTGTTCCTTGTTGATGGACCGCGCGAGGGGGGGAGGCCCAAAACAAACACTTTTAGCACGCCCTGAGCGTGTTGTCTGAATTGCTGGGGTGGGTAAAAAATTACCCCTCACGCAGATCGGCGGGTCAGGGTCCAAAAACACATGGGATTTCCACATTTCTGAAATTTGCTGCCACCCCTCACGCAGATCGGCGGGGTCAAGGTCCCAAAACACATGGGATTTGCCACATTTCTAACATTCGGTGGCACCCCTCAGGCAGATCGGCAGGGTCAGGGTCCAAAAACACAAGCGATTTGCTACATTTCTAAAATTCGGTGGCACCCTTTCTGCAGATCGGCAGGGTCAGGGTCCAAAAGCACATGGGATGTGCCACATTTCTGAAATTCGGCGGTACCCATCATGCAGATCGGCAGGGTCAAGGTCCAGAAACACATGGGATTCGCCACATTTCTGAAATTCGGGGGCACCCCTCACGCAGATCCGTAAGGTAAGGGTCCAAAAACACATGGGATTTGCCAAATTTCTGAAATTTGCTGGCACCCCTCACGCGGATCCGTAGTCAGGGTCGAAAAACAAACCGGTCCCGACACTGCCTCACGGCGGCGCCCAGACCTCATGATTTAGCTTTTGCATCTCCCATTATCCGAGACAGGGGGCCGGCGGCATGGGGTGAAGCCCTCACGGATTACAGACACACACACGTCCGCCCAAGCCGTCGGAGACTCTTCGAAACCGTCTTCGGGGCGTTTCGGGGCCCTCTGGAGCTGACTTGACGGCGGTGTGGAATCGATCAGGGGAATATGGCTGGGTCGAGGGCCAGAGGCCTTATAAGTGTATCTCGTTGGAAATCACTCGGAGCTCGATGAAGGGCCTCTTGGGGGTGCCGTCCCGGGGGCCTCTGGGGGTATCTTAGGTGCTTCTTTGGATCCTTTCTTGGGCCTCTTCGGGCCTTTCGGGGGCCTGTTGGCGGCCTCGGGGTTATCTTTCCGCAGAAGGTTCGAACTGGCAGGCCTCTTGGGCTGTCTGATGACCCTCTTGGGGGCCTCCTACTGGGCAGTTCCGGGGCGGTTTTGGAGACCTCTTGGGTCGACTTGGACTGTGTTGAAAGCAAGAAGGCAGATGTGCTAAACATGCACGTTGTCCTGAGGGCATGCGACGAGTGTTGCTTCTCGGGCCCCTCTTGGGGGTCCTCTTGGAACGGTCTTTTTTTCCGAAGCATCCCTCCTGCTCACCCTGACCTGCTCCGTCAACGGAGACGGCCGAACGCGGTTCCACGGAGTCGAGGCGCGCACACGCTTGACATCGATTCAAACAAGCGGCAGCACGCTACGCCTGACTCGCGCGTGAAGCGCTGGCAACAAAATCTGGCACGCAACACAGCGCCCCCGCTGGCTGGCCGTCCCCTGCCTACTCCACCGACCGACTGCTCCGGCCTCTTTTGCCACCATCCCTCCTGCTCACCCTCGACCCCTCTATTCACTATCGGCAAACTGCTGATCGCGGTGTCACGGAAAAAAAACGCGCACACGCTTGCCATCGATTAAAACAAGCGGCAACGCGCCAAGCTTGACGACCATTCGGACGACCTGGCAGCACATTGTTTTGCAGGTGGGAGTAGGGAGGAGGGAGAGGAGGAGACCGCACAGAGGCCACAAACGTCAGCATAAATTCTTACATGTATGATCCCTTTCCGAAGCATCCCTCCTGCTCACCCTGACCTGCTCCGTCCACCGTCTGCAACGGAGACGGCCGAACGCGGTTCCACGGAGTCGAGGCGCGCACACGCTTGACATCGATTCAAACAAGCGGCAGCACGCTACGCCTGACTCGCACGTGAAGCGCTGGCAACAAAATCTTGCACGCAACACAGCGCCCCCGCTGGCTGGCCGTCCCCTGCCTACTCCAACCATCCCTCCTGCTCACCCTCGACTCCTCTATTCACTATCGGCAAACTGCTGATCGCGGTGTCACGGAAAAAAGGCGCGCACACGCTTGCCATCGATTAAAACAAGCGGCAACGCGCCAAGCTTGACGACCATTCGGACGACCTGGCAGCACATCGGAGGCACGATCCCCCATCTTGTTTTGCAGGTGGGAGTAGGGAGGAGGGAGAGGAGACCGCACAGATGCCACAAACGTCAGCATTACAATCACATCATCCCTCCTCCTCCTCCTCCTCCTCCTCCTCCTCCTCCTCCTCCTCCTCCTTCTCCTAAGCGTGCAGGTCGTGGGAACCTACCCCAATATACTAGCACGGTCACTCGAGGCCCGCTACGGCAACTCAAGCCAATGCCGAAGCTCTAGAACCAAGCTTCAGTGAAATGCGCCTTGCGCACGACACTGGCAGGCTTGCAACGTCAGCGTGGTCGTCAGCCCCGAGCAGGCCTCCTACAGCGGCTCCTGCTGCCGACAAGTGCTTCACGTACACGTTCAAGTAATTGGTGCCAGCGAGGGTATGGCCCCCGACCACCTTCAGGCCTACCCCGCCGAAGTACATCCACTGCGCGCTGGGCTGCTCACCTGGAGACTTTGCGTCGAAGTGCAGGCCGCTGCCGGACTTGCCGCGGGCTCCGTTGTCGCTCTCATCGTGGTCGGTGGCCAAGCTATCATCGACCCACCTGCCAGTCAGGTTGAGAGCAAGGAAGTAGATCTCCCCGCACGTGGCACCCTGCCGCTCGGCGCGAGCCACCACGCGCAGCGTCGTGGCTTCATTAGCCGCCCCCCGCGGCACCTGGAGGAGCACGTGGTCACCTGGCTGGTAAATTTCGAAGCGCTCACCGTACATGTTGACTAGGTGCGGGTCACCAACAGCTGAGGCCGCAGATGGCGTCGGTGTCGGCGACGCCAGAAGAGGAGCGAGTTGAAAACGAGCCACTTTCCCAAACGGAGCACCGTTGGGGTTGCTGCGAAAAGGGATCGCGTACCCGTAGGTGCCGTCCGTGAAACCGCCAGTGAAGCCCTTGAGGTCGCTGTCCGTGTTGGCCAGATTCAGGACCTCCACGGTGTTGAAGTCCGAGAGCAAGAACCGAGCTACTTTCCCAAAATAATAAACACCGTTGGAAAAAGGGACCGCATACCCGTAGGTCCCGTCCGTGAAACCGCCACTGAAGCCCTTGAGGTCGCTGTCCGTGTTGGCCAGATTCAGGACCTCCACGGTGTTGAAGTCCGAGAGCAAGAACCGAGCTACTTTCCCAAAATAAGCACCGTTGTGCATAGGGACCGCGTACCCGTAGGTCCCGTCCGTGAAACCGCCAACGAAGCCCTTGAGGTCGCTGTCCGTGTTGGCCAGATTCAGGACCTCCACGGTGTTGAAGTCCGAGAGCAAGAACCGAGCTACTTTCCCAAAGTGAGCAGCACCGTTGTGCTGAGGAACCACGCACCCGTAGGTCCCGTCCGTGAAACCGCCATTGAAGCCCTTGAGGTCGCTGTCCGTGTTGGCCAGATTCAGGACCTCCACGGTGTTGAAGTCCGAGAGCAAGAACCGAGCTACTTTCCCAAACTTACCAGCACCGTTGTACTGAGGAACCACGTACCCGTAGGTCCCGTCCGTGAAGCCGCCACTGAAGCCCTTGAGGTCGCTGTCCGTGTTGGCCAGATTCAGGACCTCCACGGTGTTGAAGTCCGAGAGCAAGAACCGAGCTACTTTCCCAAAATAAACATCACCGTTGACCAAAGGGACCGCGTACCCGTAGGTCCCGTCCGTGAAACCGTCAACGAAGCCCTTGAGGTCGCTGTCCGTGTTGGCCAGATTCAGGACCTCCACGGTGTTGAAGTCCGAGAGCAAGAACCGAGCTAATTTACCAAAGTAAGCACGGTTCCATCTAGGGATCGCATACCCGTAGGTCCCGTCCGTGAAGCCGCCACTGAAGCCCTCGAGGTCGCTGTCCGTGTTGGCCAGATTCAGGACCTCCACGGCGTTGAAGATTGGCGTTGCGCCTAGGGCTTTGTTGTGGCCGCGGGCTCTGGCGGGCTTCTGCTCCTCCACGAGGTTGGCCCAAGGCTTGACATAAAGGGAGCTGGCCATCGAGGCGGCGCAGAGAACGAGGAGCGCACGCGCCGAAGACCGCATCGCTGAAGAAATCTGCGGACGCAAGCCGTACGCCAACAGGAGTACACAGTTGAAGATGCAGCAGAAGATGTGGGCCAAACCCTTGAGCCAAAATGGCTACGGATCCTCTTGGAACGGGCTTGAGGCGTCGTGGATGCATCTTAGGGCGTTTGAAAGGTATCGTGGGCCGTCAGAGACCCCTGGAGGGCGTCGTGGGGATGACTCGGGGCCGTCTTTGGCCGCCGCAGTGGCTGTCTGGTGACTCCCAGAAGCGACGCCTGGGACTCCCGCAGGCGGGCCGAGCCCCCCGGGGAGCCCCCCCCATTTGCGGTCTGGGCAGCTGCCCCAGGGCCGGGCCCCCCGTCAGATGGAGATGATATCATACCGAGTGGACCTTGCCTGGGATGTCCTTCACCGTCTTCTTCGACATCTCAAGCATCATCTTGCCCTTCTCCTCGGTACGGCGCGCCTCCTCCATCATCTGCCGCGCCTGGTCGACGAGCATCTGGCCCTTCTCTCCAACGGCGCGCGCATGGCGGCAACGATTGCGCCACTCGGTATACAAGGTGGGTGGGTCGGGAGCCCCGCTCTTGAAATCTAACAGCCCTCGTCTGCCTTGTGGGGAGCAGTTGCCACGGGGCGGAGAGAGCCGCGCTCGGCGTGGGGTCGAAGGCGACAAGACTCCTCTGCGGAGACATCGCCACGAGACGCCCGCATCCAGTGTTACTAGACAGGCGTCGACGGCAAAGAAACGACTGCGTCCACACAACTCCGCCCGGCTACAATCCGCCGAGACGACATGAAATTTGACAAATTATCTTCTTCGGTTGCGCTCCCTATGGGGTCACGAACCATGTGAGAGGTGTGCGGAAATGGGTGCGGCGGACGCATGTGGACGGTGGCACTGGGCCCTTGGGTGGGACTCCCCATGGGGCCACGAAACGTGTGAGGGGGATGCCGAAATAGGTGCGGGGGACGCATGCAGGCAGTGGCACTGGAGCCTTCGGTGGAGCTCCCTATGGGGCCACGAAACGTGTATGTGGGGTGTGCCAAGATGGGGCGGCGCCGCCATGCAGACTGCGCCACTGGGACCTTAGGTGGAGCCCCCTATGGGGCCACGAAACGTGTGAGGGGTGTGCCAAGACGGGGCGGCGCCGCCATGCGGACTGCGCCACCGGGACCTTAGGTAGAGCTCCTTATGGGGCCACGAAACGCGTGAGGGGTGTGCCCAAATGGGGCGGCGCCGCCATGCAGACTGCGCCACCGGGACCTTAGGTGGAGCTCCTTATGGGGCCACGAGAAATGTGAGGGGTGTGCCAAGACGGGGCGGCGCCGTCATGCAGACTGCGCCACTGGGACTTTAGGTAAAAAAGAAGAGAAAAAAGCTTCCCATAGGGCCACGAAACGTGTGATTGGGGTATGTGTCCCCCAATGGGCGGGCCGCCCTGCGGCCTGCGCCACAGGAACATAGTGTCTCTCTATGGGCCAACGCGAAAGGTGATGGGTGTGACGAAGGCGATGACGATGATGTGAAGACGGCTTCCCTGGTTATAAAGCCGGTCATGATTATGATGCGACGGCCCGATGATGTGATGATGATTGCTGAACGTCACTACGACGAATTATGATAATGATGATGGTGGGAGGAAGGAAGGGAGAATGGAATATCGCCGGCCCAACGGGCCAGGGCGTGCTAAGATCTCCGGTACCTGGTTAACAGTATTTCTAGTTCGCGCGCGCGGGGCGGCCCCTGGGGGTCCCCGGACGAAAAGTACCCCGGCAAGGTCCCGGCAAGTCCCCGGCAAGTCCCCGGCAAGTCCCTGGCAAGGTCCCGGCAAGGTCGGGTCAGAGATGCCGGAGTTCTGTTTCGGAGTCCAAGAGGGCTCCAGATCGGTCCAAGAGGGCCCCGAGAAGCTTTCTAGACGGTCCAAGAGAGGCCCGAGACGGCCAAAGATCGCCCGAAGACGCCCCAGATGGCCCCAAGACAGCCCAA
>CAUYUJ010010324.1:371280-421280 GCA_963575745.1 Prorocentrum cordatum | reverse complement strand
CTTCATCCCTCCTCCTCCTCCCTCCACCTCCTGAATCCCAGTGCTACCACTCAGGTTGTAGATGAGTTCCTGAAGGACTTAGATGTGGCTATGAATGCAGAGAAATCCAAGGATACTCAGGCGTCTCTTCAAGCTTGGAGGGAATGGGTCTCGGGGCGCAGTGGGGCTGAGACCCTTGCGTGGCAACACCGCTGGACAAAATGGAAATCCGTGTGGCGGCCAGGTGAGGTACTACAGGCAGGTACTTGGGCTGGGCAGCCGACGCGAATTTTACGGGTGGAGGCTGGGAGGTTGGAGGCTCTTTGGCAATGTTCTGAGTCTCCTCACGAGCCTTGGGAAGTTCCTTTTGACTTTCGCCGGGAGGTGCCCCTGGCCACTCCTTTGGAATTGAAGCAGGTCATTCGGACCTTCAGCCCCAAGACTTCCCAGACGTACGACGGCTTCCACCCTCGCCATTACCTTATGTGTTCGGATTCCCAGCTGACTGTGCTAGCTCGCCTGTTGCGTTGCATTGAGCTGCATAGTCATTTCCCGACTGTCCTGCAAGGCATTGTCACGTGTCTTATACCTAAACACAGGCCTGACGCCGAGGTCAAATTGTGCGGCATTGGATTATGCGCGTCGCTGTACCGTGTATGAGGTAAGCTCAGGCAAGTGGAGGCCCGGACATGGGAGAGGCAGCACAGGTTGAGTGCCTTGTGTCATCAGCGTGGTACGTCGATCATTGAGCTTGTTTTCCTGCAGAACCTTAAAGCAGAATCGGCGAGCTATCGGGATCGAGTGGTGCACGCTTCGGCGGTATTTTATGACATGAGCTCGTACTACGACCATGTTTGTTTTAGGGTCCTTCGCGAGCGTGCGCAGGCCACTGGTTTCAACATGATGTGTCTCACAGTCGCCTGTAACATGTATCGTTCGCAGAGGTTCTTCACTCTGAATGGCTATGCCATTGCATCCCTGTTCCCGGACAGAAGTATTATTGCTGGGTGTCCCTGGGCGACTTTCTTGGTCCAGGTGTATTCGCATGACCCTGTGAAGGCTTTTGCTGAGAACCATCGGCTGTCTGATCTATAGCTTTTCATCGACGATTGGGTTTGGGTAAACATGAACATTGATTCCGATAGGCGTGTCTTGATCAACAGAACTGTGGCCAGTTCGTCTGAGGTCGTACGCTTAATTGGGGAAGATCTAGACTGTCAGCTTGCATCGAAGAAGTCGGCAGTGGCGGCCAACTCTGATTCTCTCCGCCGTGACCTAGCGAAGGCCATGGGCAAGTTCGCGGGCACTTCCAATTTGCGTTCCGCCAAGAATCTTGGCATTGATACCACAGCCGGGCAGCTTCGATGTCGCAAGGGGGCGAGACGCAACCTCAAGGCTCGGATCAAGAACCTCCGGGCGCGAAAGAGGCGTCTGGCGGCGGTCAAGAAGGGAGGTGCCGACATGCAGCGCCTCTACATCAGTGGTTTGCAGAGTTATGGATATTACGGGGCGGAAGTGGTGGGCTTGGATGGGAAGGAAGTGTACTCTGCTCAATCCTTCTTCCTGCAGACTGTGGGCTCGACCTGCCCCTCCCGCTCCCGAACTTTGACTCTCCTTCTTCACGATGACCCCACCCACAAGTTGGCGTTGGGTCCCGCTCTAACTTGGGCCAATCTGGTTTGGAAGGCAACTACGTCCAGAAATTTTGAACCTTCTCTTGCAGGGCTGCGTGAACTTGCTGATCCAGTGCTCCATCAAGAACTCAGGACCTGGAACCAGGTCAAAGGACCCTTGGGGGCGGCCGTGCTGTCACTGGCCCGTGTTTCCTGGTCCTTCAAAACCCCGTTCGTCTGGATCAATCACCTCGGGGACGAAATCCACCTCACCACCACCTCCCCCGCCAAATTGTTGTCGGACTTGAAGGTCGTTTGGATGAGACAACTCTCCGAGAGGGCTGCCCAGAAAATCGGGTTGGAGGGTGAAAGGGTGGATATGTCCGTTGCTAGGAGCCTTCTGTTTTCTGACGCCCTGAGTGCGGCTGAGAAGCGAATGTTGAAAGCTTTCCTATTGCAGAGCGTCTACACGAATTGGCGACTATTGCAAATGGGGTACACTATTCCTGACTCATCTTGCCCGCTCTGCGGTGCTATATCTGATGATTTGCATCACCGGCTGTTCCTCTGCCCTGCCACGAGGGCGCTGCGAGATGAGTTTCTTTCAGAGTTGGTTCAGAATGTAGTCATACACGGGAGCGGGAAGTGCCCCTTAATGTTAGGCCTCCAAGTTGAGCCGGAGAGCATCTGGTGTCCACCTGACGGTCTGGGGCATGAGCAGTACGAATTCCACTGCGTGGATCCTGGCGCGACTGTACTTGAAGCCTTTAGAGGCAAGAGGCTCTTCTGGGATGGATCTTGCTTCAAAGACGGACATCGGGTACACCACTGTGCTGGTTGGGCTTGTGTCTATATCACTGGTCATGGCGAAGTGCACGCTTCGATCTCTGGTAAAGTAGGTCGTCTCCTACCTCAAACCAGCCCGGCCGCTGAACATGTAGGTTTTCTTGCTTCGTGTAGGCATGCACCATATGCCAGCGAGTTCTGCACTGATTACGAGGGTCTTGTCGGTACCGCGGAGAAGGCTCCAGAGGCAGTTTTCGATCGAAGATCCTATTATGCTGGAGTGAAGCTTCTTGGGATCGGTGCCTTCCCCAGGCCGCGTGAGCAGCTACGCATTTCTAAAGTTAAAGCCCATGTAGATCTGAGCGACCTCACTTCCTACAGCGAGGAGTGGTACCAGGCTAAAGGTAACCATTGGGCCGACTTACTGGCCAAATCGGCGGCGCTTTCGCACGCGCGCCCTCGGCAGCTGAGCTCGACGAGCATTCTCGCGAGTGCCATGCTTTGGCCCAGTACCATAAATTCGTATGTAAAGCACTGCTGCACTGGAGCTCCCTGGCTCCCCTTCGGCCGAAGGAGCGGCTGGCCAGGGGAGGGACAGCTACGGGGCGAGGCCGTGTTGGTGCAGCAGCTGGCCAAGAAGTTTTGGGCGAGGCCGCAGGGTCGTCCAATGCCCCTCCCCCCGCCCCTCCCTCTCCTCCTGCCCCTCCCCCTGCCCCTTTTCCTCCTGCCAGTGCCCCTGCTGTACCCGCCGGTCTCACGGTGGGCGGCCACCGCTGGGTGTGGAGGCAGTCCAGGTGGGTTTGTAGAGTCTGCCTAAGGCGCAGCCTGCGTGACCCTCCCTTGCCCACACCTGCTTGCAAGCAGGCTCACCCCGAGCTCCCCGCTCTCTTCGCGAACCCGCGCCGCCACCACTTGCATGTTACCCAACACCCTGGCGGCGTTATTTTCATTTGCAAGGCTTGTGGATGCATGACCGAATCAGGACGACTTAACAAGCTTGCAGAGGACTGCCTTGGAGGGCCAACCAGTGACCACCTCAGGTATAATCTCAAGCGAGTGCGGGAGGGTAAGCACCCCTCGCATGCCAAGGGCAATGATGTTGTTCTTGAGGAGCTTGTCCCTGTCTCCCTGTCTCCATGTCGTCTCTCCTTGCCCCCCCTTCCCTCATACCACTCCCTCCCCCTGCCTCTTCCCCCAGAGTTGTCTGCTCGATTATGGGGTGGGGGAGGCTTGGAGGAGAATGTGAGGAGGAGGAGGAGGAGGATATTGCTTCCTTTTTAAAAGACTGAGCTATACCGTGCGCAGTTCATGGGTTCCTAGTGGCCAGCGGTGGCAACCAATGGAACTGGTTTGTAGCCTACCGCTTGCTTGCCACTGCTCTGCACTGCGTGGGACTCATCGCGGTTGTTCTCTCTAGGTCGGGTCCTCTGGCATGTTGTTTGGAGGGCCGCCATGTGCCGCTTAGCGGTGCAGGGTCGGGTCTCCATCCTTTGTTGCTGGATGGTCCAGCCTTGCTCCCGACGTGTCCAATCCAATCCTCCTCCTCCTCCTCCTCCTCCTCCTCCTCGCCCTCCTCCTCCTCTTCCTCCTCCTCCTCTCCTCCTCCTCCTCCTCCTCCTCCTCCTCCCTCCCCTCCTCCTCCCCCCTCCTCCCCCCTCCTCCCCCCTCCTCCCCCCCTGCTCCCCTCCCCCTCCCCCCCCTCCCCCTCCCCCTCCCCCCCCCCCTCCCCCTCCCCCTCCTCCCCTCCTCCTCCTCCTCCTCCTCCTCCTCCTCCTCTCCTCCTCCTCCTCCTCCTCCTCCTCCTCCTCCTCCTCCTCCTCCTCTCCTCCTCCTCCTCCTCCTCCTCCTCCTCCTCCTCCTCCTCCTCCTCCTCCTCTCCCTCTCCTTTTCCTCCATCATCTCCATCACCATCACCATCACCACCACCATCACCATCACCATCACCATCACCATCACCACCACCACCACCACCATCACCGTCATCCTCATCCTCATCCTCATCCTCATCCTCATCATCATCATCATCATCATCATCCTCATCCTCATCCTCATCCTCATCCTCATCCTCATCATCAGCAGCAGCAGCAGCATCAGCATCAGCATCAGCATCAGCATCAGCATCAGCATCATCATCATCATCAGCATCATCATCATCATCATCATCATCATCATCATCATCATCATCATAATCATCATCATCATCAGCATCGTCATCATCACCATCATCATCATCATCATCATCACCATCCTCACCATCAGCATCATCAGCATCATCACCATCATCATCATCAGCATGCTCGCCATCATCATCATCATCATCATCATCATCATCATCATCATCATCAACGTCACCAGCATCAGCAGCATTATCATAAACATCAGCATCAGCATCAGCCTCATCATCATCAGCATCCTCATAATCATCAGCCGCATCAGCATCAGCATCAGCACCAACCTCATTACCATCAGCAGCCGCGCCATCGGTCTCATCATCATCAGCATCAGCAGCATCAACCTCAGCATCGCCGTCACCGCAATCATCATCGTCATCATCCTCAGCAGCATCACCACCATCAGCATCATCAACATTACCACCATCAGCAGCATCACCTTCATCCTCAGCATCAACATCATCAACACATCAGCATAATAATCATCGTCAGCATCATCAGCATCATCAATAGCATGATTGTCATCATCATCATCACCATCAACATCAACATCACACGCACCGTCACCATTAGCATATGATCACTACTACAACCACCACAGCCAGCATCACCATCAACAACAACAGCATCATCAGTATCAGCGTCATCATCAGCAGCAACAGCGCCGTCGTCGCAGTCGTCGTCGCCGTCATCGCCATCCCTATCATAACATGATGATGATCATCATCATCACACTCATCAGCATCACACGGCCTCATCCGCATCATCATCAGCATCATCGTCATCAGTGCCAACTGCGGATCAATATCATTATCAACATCAGCATCATCAATAGCAGCATGATCAGCGGAGGTATCAGCAGCATCGCCAGCACCACCACAAACTTCATCATCAGCAACCTCATCAGCGTCATCATCCACAGCATCAGCATCAGCAACATCATCAGCATCATCGTCATCATCAGCGGAATCAGCAGCATCATCATCAGCATCATCATCGCCATCAGCATCAGCATCACCATCATAATCACCACCACCACCACAGCATCATCACCACCACACTCGCCATCATTAGCAGCATCATCATCAGCAGAAGCATCCGCATCATCATCACCACCATCATCACCATCATCATCATCATCATCATCATCATCATCACCACTATCATCATCAACATCAGCATCAGACTGTTCAGCCGCACCATCCTCATCCTCCTCATCATCATCACAATCAGCCGCATCGTCATCATCATCATCAGCATCATCATCGTAATTGGTACCTCCCTTCCTGATCGTCGATGGCATCATCATCCTCCTCCTCCTCCCCTTCCTCCCCCCCTCAGCATGGCCCATTCTGCTCTTCTATGTCATCGTCGTCGTCCTCATCCTCCTGATACTCCTGCTCCTGCATCCTTCGGATGCTCCTCCTCCTCATCATCATCGCAATCCTCATCTTTATCTCTCTCCTCCTCTCCGCTCTCCTCCCCTCCTCCTCCTCCTCCTCTTCCTCCTCCTCCTCCTCCTCCTCCATCCCCCTTCCATCTAGATAACTCCTCCATGTCGCACCCGGAGACCAGTCCGCAAGGCGGGCGGAGCGTTTCTCCCGAGACTTCCCCACCGCTCGTGGTCCTGAAGATTACAACGTTTACGAAAGTTTCAAAGATCGAGGGCGGGTGGATCTTAAAATGTTGCCCTAGCCGCCGCGCCGCGCACGCTCGTCTCCAACACCTGCCAGACGGTCACGGATCGAGGGCGGGCCGCTCTGAAAGTGTGGCACTCGCACTGGCGCCGCGCACCTTCGTCTTGAACAGCTGCAATGTATTCACAATCAAAAACAGCATCAACAACAGCAGCATCATCAGCATCAGCATCAACAGCATCAGCATCATCATCTTCATCATCATCCTCATCATCGTCAGCATCATCCTCATCCTCATCCTCATCATCATCATCATCATCAGCAGCATCAGCTTCATCATCATCATCATCATCATCATCAGCAGCATCAGCATCATCACCATCATCATCATCAGCATCATCATCATCAGCATCGTCATCGTCATCGTCATCATCATCATCATCATCAGCATCATCATCCGATCATCGTCAAGGGTCGCTTTCAAAATGTGGCTCTCGCCTCGGCACCGCACGCCTTCGTGCTAACAATCTGCGGCGGCTGTCACGGATTGAGGGTGGTTCCGTTTCAAACCGTGGATCTCGCCACAGCGCCCCGCACGCTCGGCTTAGAGAGCGCACGAGCTGCACGCTTGCAAACTGTGGCCCTCGCTTTAACGCCGCGTGCATTTGAATTGAAGAATTACAAGCGGTTCGACGATTGCAGGTGTACCGCTTTCAACATGTGGATCTCGCCTTACCGCCGCGCACAGTGTTCAGCAATTTCGAATGTTGTCGGGATTAGCGCCCCAGAAACTGTGTCATTGCACGATGTAGGAATTTGCGCCGTCGCAACACTGACGTTGATTCGCGGCGTTGAAGTCCCAAGAATGATGTTCTGGCAAGGTTCAGAATTTTCAGACGGTTGCCTTCCACCGGGGAACTCCCCTCAGTGAGCATACATCGTTGTGGAGGCCTACGAGGAGGGAATTTGGAGTGAGGGCTTACTGCAACATCGTTGAAGCGTCTTGACTTCACACTGGGCCTCCTCATCCTCCTCTTCCTCCACCTCCTCCACCTCTTCTTCGTTTTCTGTTGCACTGACGCTGCCTAGGAGGCGCAGCGTCCGAAGACGTGGACCAGCCAAAAACCAGCTATCATGGTTCGACGCGCATGTGGAACCAGAAGGCTCCCGTGGCAGACTGAGCGGCGGTGAGAAGCGGTGCGAAGAGTGCCCAGGAAAGTAGGGAAGCCATCGCGAGCATCGAGTGGACGACTTTCAGGCGACGGCAAGGAAGTCCCCACAACCCATGCATCCGACCCAAGCAATGCAAAGCGTGACAGTGCAGACGCACGTTGAATCAGTGCTGATCTCAGGATGCCCTTTGAGCAGGTGGACCCGTGACGCGATGCCTTTTTGTTGATCAAGCTGGACCGCGCAGTTGGTGTCGACTGGCGGTACTGCCTCCTGTTATGTTATGGAGCCGCGGCGGCTTTTTATGGGGAAACCAACGGGTACGGATACCGCTGCCCCCCAGTACCTCACCAAAGGTGGGTTCTGACCAGGATGTCGATGCGAATCCGACGGTGACGACGAGGGCCTCACAGGAGGCCAAGACAAATGTGAAAACGAGGCGAGTGTATGGGCATTGTGTACCGCCAGAATACGACCAGATTCACCACCGCCCTGTCGTTTTCCGAGGACTCGGGAAGCGGTGGATATGGATATTTGCCCGCCCACGCGGGCGGGCAAGTATCCATATCCACCGCTCCTTGAGATCTCAGGACACGATTCCGACGCGAGCGGTGAATGTGGAAACATTCTGGCGGTGGAAATGGGTACCGTTTACCTCTGCGCGAGTACGAAACTCGCGGGAGTGATCGCAGATGGGAGGGAAAGAATAGGGCGCTCTTTTCCTCCACGCTCGGATGCTTGAGCCAACGGTTACGGACACGATAGCTTGCACCGCGAACGCCGCGATGCACAATCCCATGATGTGGGATAGCTCATGTCCGCACGCTGCTACACAATGCTATGCACAAACTTGCATCAGGCTTGCTACCTTCACTTTCCTAGGCTATGTAGTTCACCACGCCTCCTCAGAGCGCGGCGCGGGACAGTCGCCAAGCACTGCCTGCTCTCACTACACTAGCCTGAACCCTGGGCGCGGGGCGCCTTCCGCTGCCCAGGCCACGGCCTCAAAAGCCTCATCGGTTGGAGCGGCGCGGATGCTCACCTCCACCAAATCGCCACGCCTCCGAGGAAGACCTCCGAAGGCTCATCCATCGCACCGCGATGGGGTCATCTGCAGCCTCGCGTGCGTACTGCTTCCCATTCGCCTCCTCGAGGCTCATCCGATGTCGCGGCCTGGAGCCGCAGACGCGGGTGCTGTCGCGGGAGTTCCGCTGACCAGCGACCCAGGCGCGGGGCTGACCGCAGCCTAGGTGACAGCCACATCAGCCATGGCTGTGTTCAGGCACGTAAGGTTCACGATGCCCTGTATCGTCGCTTCTTGCTCCTACGCTCGTCCTCCTCCTCGTCACGCCGCCGCAGGCGGCCGCGGGTTCCCACTTGCTCCTGGACCTTGCGCGGTCGGCGCGCCCAGTCCCAGAGGCGCACCAGCCCCCAGGTCAGAAGAGCGACGAGCATATGGTTGATGAGCTTGGAGTCCTCGCACTGCGGCTTCACCGCGCACGTCAGCTCCTCCTGCGCCTCCTGGGCGGCCTGCGTTGCAGGGGCCGCTCCCAGGGCCACCAACACCGCCAGGAACCAGCGGCACGTAGGCTTTGCCAGGGGGAGCAGTTTCATGAGCTCCTGGTGCCTCTTCGGTTCCAATGCCTTCGTTCCCAGGTTGGCGATGTTGGTCTCGCCGGGGACCTTCTTGAGGATGATCTGCTTCTCCCGGACGGCGTCCTGGACCCAGAGCCATCGCGTCGCGATATGGCGGGTCTTCCCCACGCCGCTCCTCGAGCTGATGCCGATGGCGGCGCTGGCGTCGCTGCCGACGGTCACGGACCATGCCGCTCCGGCACCGCGCAGATCCGCGATCTCCTTGAAGAGGCTCTGGGTCATGATACCCCTGGCCGCACCGTCGACGATGCCGTAAAGCTCGGCCTCCGCACGACCCAGGACTCGATCAAATGCGAGCCCACGAACTCGCAACTTGCGTGGGTCGAGTACCGGTCTGGCTCCTCGGCCCAGTTGCTGTCGACCGGGATCCAAGAGCCACCTGCCTCCGGCTCGTGCTTGAAGACGAGCGCCAAGAACGGGCAGCCTGTGAGGTACCGCGCGCAGCGGTCCAGCCTTGCATTGCCTAGCCGGCGAGGCGTGGACATCTGCTCGCCCAGTTCCTTGGCCGAGTACTGGATGTCGAAGCGCCCGGACGACACGTACAGCACGCGACCGGTGTCGCTGCGATACTTGGTCTGCGACTCGCCGTCGAGCTCGTCGAGGATCGCCGGATCGTCCCTGCCGATGTGCCTGCTGCATGGGCTCCCTTGGGGCTTAGCTTTGAGCTTGCCCGTGCTCCCCAAGAGCATCGTAACGTGTTTCGGGTCCTCGTTCCACTCGTAGCCGAATCCCGGCACGTAGCAGATGTAGCGCTTGAGGTAACGGCCCATCAAGCTGCAACCAGGTCCAACGCGAGGGAGGACCTTGATGTTGCACAGCCGGCTGATCATGGCGTCAAGGTGGTCGATGCCCTCGCTCTCCGCCTCAGCTATGATGTCGTCGCCCCACAAACCGGCCAAAGAGTCGCACTGCCTCGAGTAGAAGATCTGGCGGCTGGTTTTCAAAACCTGGTAGCCGCACTGGTCGAAGACCTTCACCATAAACTCGAGGAACAGCTGAGACGCACGGCGCGCGCCATACATCGCCTTCAGCATCTGCCACACCATCCCTGGGACCTCCTCGCCCCTAGGCGGGATCACCGTGATCGGCTCGTCCAGCGGCAAGTTGGCGTGCCAGAATGCTGTGGCGATGTCGTAGAGCCCCAGCACCCTGGTCCACTCGTTGGAGCCAGGACGTCTTATTGAGGCAGCTCGTGAGACGATCAACTTGATGAACTTCAGTGGGGGCGTCGCCGTGTACGTGTCCAGCCGGTCGCGCGCGTTGAACTCCATGGCCACGCACCTCGACCGGACGGTGGTCTCACCGTCCTGCACGCGCTTCTCGTCGAGCCACATGCTGCGCACCTTCTTACCCCTAGCGTCCTTCATTGGCACGCGCTCGTAGAGGCACCTGTCCAGCATGTTCTGGCGCTCCCGCGCGCGGCCCGCGCGCGCGAGCTCGGGGTCGAGCACCTCGCCGGTCTTGTGGTCCTTGACGTCCTGCGTGCCGATGTCTGGCGTCGCCACGTAGGCCACCGGCGCTACGATGCTCCTGGCCTCCGCAAGGGACGGCTGGCCGCACACATGCAGAGCGCCGATTACGCGCCTCCTCGAAGACGCGGGCCCGCTGGCATCAGCGCCACCACTCTCGAAGAGCTCGACCTTCTCCTGGAAGCTCAGGTCCTCCCGCTCGCGCTTCGCCGCGATGCTCGCAGCCTCCATCTCTGCGTCCACGGCGGGGTCGCGGGCTGCCGGGGCCAGCCCTGGTGGAGCGGCAGGGGCCGCATCCCCCGCCGGAGCTGCCACGTCGGCGTCTGGAGCGGCTCCGGCAGGTGCGGGGAGCCCCGGGGGGGCTTCGAGTTGAGGGCCGGATGCCGCCGGCTGCGGCGCCTCTGCGGAGGCCGCCGGCGCTGCGGCACTACTGCTTGCTAATGCCTCATCCTCCTTCCCCAGATCGCCAAGAAACGAGCCTTGCAGGCGTCGCTGTGTCCCGTGGTGCGCCCCGCGCAGCCGGGGCACTCGGGGGCGAGGCCGTACTTGTCGAGGTAAGCCTTCGTGATGTAGCGCTTCGGCCGGACGGCCGGGGTCTGGGCGCCCAGGCGCGGAAGCCACGGAGTGCAGAGCACCTTATCCAGCATCTTCTTGTTCCACCTCTTGCCTATAGCCTTGCGGCGGACAGATCTGGCTAGGCGCACTTCGTTGCCCAACACGATGATGTGCTCGTCGGTCTTCCAGCTCTTGCCCAACCAGATGCACGTGGTCCAGCGCTCGTCCACGGACGAAAGACGGGAGGCATCGGGGGTCCGGTACCGCAGGCACTCCCCGAAGAGGGCAATCTTGCCGTTGCATGGCCGGCCCTTCAACCTCTCGTAGCCCGTCTGGCCGTCCGCGCGCACACGGTACATGCATATGCACCAGCCGCAGTGCCGCACAAGCCAGGGCACCAGCGGGTGACCAGTGTGCAGCTCGACCTTCGCCACGTCCCTCAGGTACAGGACGAAGGGCCTCAGCAGGTTCTTCACCGCCTTGTTCATGTTCTCGACGCCGCCCATGGACTCAGGCGAGTACCGGGGCTTCATCTCCAAGACTGTGGGATCCGCACGCCCGATGCGGATCGCCTCCGCCAGGGCCTCGATGGCGGGCTCGCCGTCGACCCTCAAAATGATGGCCTTCCTACCCCAGTACCCGAGGTACTCAATGACGCTGCGGATCGCGTACTCGATGGGGCCCTTCTCGTCCACCACCAGCGCCAACACCATCCCGAGCTCCTGGTCGTATACGGCCAGGATCGTCATCATGTCGAACGGGGGGTCGGTCACGAACGTGTAGTCCATCATCACAATCGGCTTCAAAGGCATCGCGACGGGCATGCGCGTCCGATGGTGATGATCGTCAGGGGCCGCAGCCCGTGTGCAGTAGCTGCACCATGATCTAAACGGGATGTGGGTCAAGTAGTGCTCCTCCTTCTCGTGATCCGAGGGGCCGATGGGGACCTTCACGGATCGGCGAGGCCTCGCCTCCTCAGAGGCATCCAAGGGGGCTGGAATGCGTCGTAACGCCTCCCTAGGGGCCGCCCGGGCCTCTACAGGTGCCGCGTCCGCCGCCGCGGGGCCTACCGCAGGCGCGGGC
This sequence comes from Prorocentrum cordatum, assembly GCA_963575745.1. Lineage (NCBI taxonomy): Eukaryota > Dinophyceae > Prorocentrales > Prorocentraceae > Prorocentrum > Prorocentrum cordatum. The sequence continues at coordinate 409,161 of CAUYUJ010010324.1, read as the reverse complement.
TGCACCTCCTCCGCAGTCGCGGGCTCGGCCGCAGACGCGGGCTCTCCTACCTCGATGGCCGTTGGGACGCGCGCTGCACGGATCCCTCGGGCCTGCCGCCGAAGCCTCAACCACGGCGCGTCCGACTGCATGACGAGGTCGACGCAGCCTCCACTGGCAGTGTGGAACATCTCACGCTCCGGGGCGATCACGACAGTCGCCCCTCCGCGCCGCAGCGCGGAGGCCGAGAGGATCAGGCAGTTCACGTTCGTCACGTTCCACGTGATAGCCAGCTCATCCCCGTTGTCCAACACGTAGGTGATGTTCTTGGTGCCGTAGTTCTTGATGGGCTCGCTCTTGGCACTCACCATGGGACGAAGATCCCTACGAGGAGGCAGCATGGGAACATCAGGTGCATAATCAGCAGGGCATGCCACGACCCCCGACCCGGAGTCCCGCAGGGTCAGCTCGACACCACCATGTCCCACCGCAGCAATCATGCCAGCAGGCTGGATCATGTTGACCGTCAATGGATCGTCCACGGCTCGTCCGGAGACGAGCTGGATGCTGCGCCGGAGCCCTGAGGAAGAACTGCCGGGGTTCCGGGTAGAACCGGCGGCACGGGGCCTAGACCCATGACGACGGTGCCTGGGGGGTGAATGGAGTGGATGCCGTGCGCTGGAGGCGCTCCCCCCTGGCCCGGGTACCACATGGGCTGGAAGAGCGCCGGGTACGCCGCGTTCATCGGCATCGGCACGCCCGGCGCGGGCAGGGCCAGCTGCGTGCTGGTGCTGCTGCTTCCTAATGCCCCTGCTGCTGCTCCTCCTCCTGCTCCTCCTCCTCGGGCCTCCTCTGTCACGCTGCGGGCTCCTGCTCCTGGCAGTGGCTTGCCGTTCGCGTCCACCTTCCCGGCCTTGATGTCGGCCTTGAGCTTCCTGCACTCGTTCTTGAAGTGGTTGGGCTTCCCGCAGTAGTGGCACTCCTTGCCCGAGGCGGGGTTGTGGGTGTCTTTGGTCTTGGCTTTGCCCTTGGAGTCCTTTCCTTTCCCTTTGGAGTCCTTCCCCTTGCCCTTGGAGGTCTTGCCTTTGCCGTCCTTGACGGCTCCGATCAGCATGGGGTCGTCGACGTCCTGGGCCCACGTCCGCTTGGCCACGGCGAAATTCAGGACCTCCGCCCGCAGCCTCTGGAACGTGTCCAGACGAGCGGCGTTGAGCAGGAGGTGATCCCGGACCTTCGTGTTCTGCATGCCGCCCACCAACGTCGAGATCTTGACGTCCTCGTCCAGCACCTTCCCGCTCTGATTCTCGCAACGCCGGACGTCCCGCTCCAAGCTCTCGATCTCCTTCGCGAGGTCGCCGTTCGGGTCCTTGCCGAACTCGCGGCGCAGGAGTGCGTGCAGCACTGCGCCATGGCGGACTCGCACGTCTGGTTCGTGCTCCCAGCATAGCCGCCGCCAGGCCTCTGCGCCGTTGCCCTCCACCACGTTGTGCAGGAGAAGGTGAGCGTCGTCCGTCGTCGTCATCACCAGCATTTAACACAGCTGGCGGCTCAAGGCGGCCGTGGCCTCGTCGAGATCTTGACCTTCCACGACATTGGCTCCCATCGCCTCCACGCGCGTGAAGAGCTCCGCCATGATGGCATGCGCGGCGCAGGCGAAGGCATGGAAGACGAAACGGAACTCCCGCCACGCCTCGCGGCGCCCTGAGAAGCTCGCCGGCTTCCCCAGGGTCCGCGTGTCCACGGTCGCGCCGCCAAGGCGCTCCAGTAGCGGCTGCTGCGGTGCCGCCGCGGGCGCGGCACAAAGCTGCGCGAGCTCGGCCTGCGCCGCCTGCAGGCCTTGCTCCGCGGCCTGCCCGCGCTGCTGCTGCCGCTGGAGCTCCTGCACCAGTTCCTGCTGCCGCGCCTCCATGGCCTGCAGCCGCTGGGCCAACTCCTCCATCGTCCCCGCCGGAACGACGCGCGCGGGCGCCGACGGAGCGCCCGCCGCGCTTGCTGGGCATGTACTGCCGCAGACCGCGGGGCTACCGCAGGTCGCGGGTCCCAACCAGGCGCGGGGCTAACCGCTGCCTAGTGGGCTTCCCAGGCGCGGGGCTACCCGTTTCCTAGGGGGAGCCGCGGATTCAAACCGCAGGCTCCGCTACCATGCGCGAGTACGAAACTCGCGGGAGTGATCGCAGATGGGAGGGAAAGAATAGGGCGCTCTTTTCCTCCACGCTCGGATGCTTGAGCCAACGGTTACGGACACGATAGCTTGCACCGCGAACGCCGCGATGCACAATCCCATGATGTGGGATAGCTCATGTCCGCACGCTGCTACACAATGCTATGCACAAACTTGCATCAGGCTTGCTACCTTCACTTTCCTAGGCTATGTAGTTCACCAACCTCCCCGAGTTTAACGGCGAGGGGGGGGGGGAAGGCAACAAAACTGGAGGAGCAATGCGCCGAGGGCCGTCCAGCCGCAGGCGGCGGGGACTGTGCCCGAAAGCGGTCCAGGGCAACTTGCCTCCTCTTCCTCAGACCCTCCTCCTCCTCCTCTTCCTCCTCCCTCTTCCTCCTCCTCCTCTTCCTCCTCCTTCTCGTCCTGCTCCTCTTCCTCCTCCTCATCCTCCCGCTTCCTCCTCCTTCCCCGTCTGCACACACACACACACACACATGTTTCACGCAAGGGCAGGAGAGACGCCGCGCCGGGTCGACGGCCCCAGCAGCACGCTCCCTCTGGACGTGCACGCCGCAGCACGCAGGGCTCCGGGGCGCTGCCAGTGAGGAGCAGCGCGTGCAACTGTGCTGCCGAGCTGTGCCACAGAACGGGGCTCCGTGCCAAGATGTCCTCGGGTGTGTGACGAGGCGCTGGGCCACACAGCCCTCTTCCTGTTCCTATCCCCCCTTCTCCTCCTCGTCATCCACCTTCTCCTCATCCTCCATCCTCCTCCTTGTCCACCAAGTCCACCAACATCATACTCCTCCTCGCTGTCGTTGCCGTCGTCGTCGTAATCCTCCTCCTCCTCCTCCTCCTCCTCCTCCTGCCCTTCCTCCTCCTCCTCCCCCTCATCCTCCTCCTCCTCCTCCTCCTCCTCCTCCTCCTCCTCATCCTCCTCCACCTCATCGCCGTCGTCGTCGTCGTCCTCCACATCCACATCTTCATCGTCGTATTCGTCATCGTCATCATCCTCATCATCCGCATCATCCGCATCCGCATCATCAGCAGCATCAGCATCAGCAGCAGCATCATCATCATCAGCATCATCATCAGTATCAGTATCAACATCATCATCATCAGCATCATCATCATCATCATCATCATCATCATCATCATCATCATCATCATCATCATCATCATCGTCGTCGTCGTCGTCGTCGTCGTCGTCGTCGTCGTCGTCGTCGTCGTCGTCAGCATCATCATCATCATCATCATCATCATCATCATCATCATCATCATCAGCATCATCATCATCATCAGCATCAGCATCATCATCATCATCAGCAGCCTCATCATCATCGCCATCATCATCATCAGCAGCAGCATCATATTCCTCATCGTCGTCATCGTCATAATCATCATCACCATCAGCAGCATCATCAGCATTATCCTCAACAACGTCGACGGCGTCAATCTCATCTTCATCCTCATCCACATTTGTGACTTCATCCTTATCCTCATCCGCATCCCCATCCTCGTCCTCACCCTCATCCTCATTACCATCCTCCTAATAATCATCATCATCATCATCATCATCATCATCATCATCATCATCATCATCATCATCATCATCCTCATCCTCATCCTCACCCTCATCCTCATCCTCATCATCATCATCATCATCATCATCATCATCATCATCGTCGTCGTCGTCGTCATTATTGTCATCATCAGCACCAGCATCATCATCATCAGTATCAACAGCATCATCATCATCACCAGCATCATCAGCATCATCATCATCGTCATCGTCATCGTCAGCATCGTCATCGTCAGCATCGTCATCGTCGTCATCGGCATCGTCGCAGTCGTCACCACCACCACCACCATCATCATCACCACCATCATCATCACCACCACCATCATCCTCGTCGCTGGAAGAGCCAGGCCGCCCTGATGAAATGGTTGATCACGAGGGGGGCATGCTTCTGTATCACTCCCTTTCCCTGCAAATCTGGGCTTTGAAGCAAGGATCGGATTCTAAACCGAACCCCATTAGGGGACATGGTAAGACCCTTCCCCAGCTCCGCTGCCAAGAAAGGATGCTTTCAGATATTACCCACATCTACCCTTCCCCGCGCCACGTTGGCTGGGGGTGGGTTCAACAAAAAAATCGAGCGGTTTGACATGGGAACGGATTTCCCGCTGGCGGCGGCCGCCGAGGGGCGGGCTCAAGAAACATCGCGGGCGGGGTGAAGGCGAAAGAGCTTCCCCAGAGGTGGCGGCGGCCCCCAGGGGGGTCCCTTCGTAGATCTGCACAGACTTCCCGATCCATGCTCGCCAGGTGGAGTCGATCGGGGCAACGACGACGACGACGACAACGAACTGGGGGCGCGCAACCGAGCGCGAATCCGACATGGACGCCAACATGGGGCCATACAGTGTGGACCAACATGGGGCCATAGAGTGTGAAACAGCACGCGGGTGACACGTGTCACCCCAAAAACCGTGTGAGAAAAACCAAGTGTTTCACTCGTAATCTGGACGCCAACATGGGGCCATAGAGTGTGGAACGACACACGGGTGACACGTGTCACCCCGAAAACCGTGGGAGAAAAACCAATTGTTTCAATCGTAGTCTGGACTCCAACATGGGCCCATAGCGTGTGAAACAACACACGGGTAGTACGTGTCACCCCGAAAACCGCGTGAGACAAACCAATTGCTTCACTCTTATTCTGGACGGCAACATGGGCCCACAGAATGTGAAACAACACACGGGTGACATGTGTCACCCGGAAAACCGTGTGGGAAAACCAATTGTTCCACTCGCATTCTGTACGCCAGCATTGGGCCATACAGTGTGAAACAACACAAGGGTGACACGTGCCACCTCGAAAACCGCGTGAGAAAAAAACAATTGTTTCACTCTCGGGGATGGACAGACCTCCCTTTAGTAAAACGTGGTTTAGTGAAAACGACCTGAGGCCCAAACCTGGCGGGCGCACGCCTGGAAAATAACGGCCGCGGCGCCCTCTCGAGAACCGAAAACGGACAATTCACTAATCGACGTGTCACTGTTGGGGGTTCTGTCCACCCCCGACACTCGTAGTCTGGACGGCAACATGGGGCCATAGAATGTGAAACACCATACGGGTGAGACGTGTCACCTGGAAAAGCGTGTGAGAAAAAACAATTGTTCCACTCGTAGTCTGAACGCCGACATGGGCCCATAGAGTGTGAAACAGCACATGGGTGACACATGTCGCCTCGAAAACTGTTTGAGAAAAAGAAAGTGTTTCACTCGTAGTCTGGACGATAGCATGGGCCCACAGAAAGTGAAACAACACACGGGTGACACGTGTCACCCCGAACAACTTGTGACAAAAAACAATGGTTTCACTCGCATTCTGGACGGCAACATGAGCCCCAACAGTGTGAAACAACACACGGGTGGCACGTGCCACCTCGAAAACCGTGTGAGAAAAACCAATTCATTCACTCGTAGTCTGGACGCCAACATGGGGCCATAGAATGTGAAACAACACACGGGTGACACGTGCCACCTCGAAAACCGTGTGGGAAAAAACAATTGTTTCACTCGAAATCTGGACGCCAACATGGGGCCATAGCGTGTGAAGCAACACACGGGTGACACGTGTCAGCCCGAAAACCGCGTGAGACGAACCAGTTGTTTCACTCGTACCGTGGACGACAATGTGGGCCCACAAAGAGTGAAACAACATACGGGTGACACAGGTCACCCCCAAAACCGTGTAGAAGAAACAGTTGTTTCACTCGTATCCTGGACGCCAACATGGGGTCATAGAGTGTGAAACAACACACGGGTAACACGTGCCACCGTATCCGCCGCAGTTTTGCGCGACCGTGTGGCGCATGAGGCCGCCAATCTTCGAGCCGACACCCGGACGCGCGCTCTAGCCCCGCCCTGGCGCGGCCCTGGTGCACGCAAGCGTGGAATTGCTCTGCTGGCCCCTTCTGGCCACCAGCGCCCAGCAAGGGCCAGACGACACCACTTTTGATCCGCGGGGCGAGAGCGCACCTCTTCCGCTAGAAAGGCCAGGCGGGCCACGCACAGCTGCAAATCAGGGAGGCAGGGCACAGGAAGGCGGGGCCTCGGGCGGCCCGGAGTGGGCGAAGCCCTGGGGTGCAGGCGGTGCCGAAGTGGATGTGCAGGAGCAGGTGCGCCGCGGCAGGCCAGACGACACAACTACAGGGAAACTGGGACACACAAATAAAAACACACAAATAAAAGGATTCCCCATATTTTCCCATATTTTCTGGGTTTTTTGTCTTCCCGCCAAATTCCCATTTTTTCCCATATTTTCCTGGGGATCGACGATTAATTGTGTCTGTGTGTTTTTTCCCCTCCTGAACAACCTGGGGCACGAGTTCTGTCGTGACGCATCTCCGCGTGCCCTTGCTCCCGGTGCGAGTGCTCTCCCCTCCGGGCAGGGGGCGCCGGGCCTCCTGCTGCTGGGCTTTTTCTCTACACGCTGCCGCCGCCACACGAGGGCTCCGAGCACCGCCTACAGCCAGCGCAAGTCAGGTAGGTCATTATTGGTAGCAGTATTATTGTCACCCTCATCATCATCATCATCATCATCATCATCATCATCATCATCATCATCATCATCATCATCATCATCATCATCATCATCGTCGTCGTCGTCGTCGTCGTCGTCATCATCATCATCATCATCATCATCATCATCATCATCATCATCATCATCATCATCATCATCATCATCATCATCATCGTCATCGTCATCGTCATCGTCATCGTCATCGTCATCGTCATCGTCATCGTCATCGTCATCGTCATCGTCATCATCCCCATCCTTTTGTTGATGCTCCTCGTCGTTGCCTTCATCCTCACCCTCCTTATACTCCTCCTCCTCTTCTGCAGCCTCCTCTCCTCCTCTTGTCCTCCTCCAGCCTTTTCGTCCGACGAAGTCCTCATATCAATCCGTGCGAGGCGGGGAGCCTGTACGTGCCAATGACGGACCCACGGCGTCCCCGGAGGCCCTCACGAGGGCCCAAGGCACGGCCCAAGGCTGCCCAAGCCTGCCTCGAGACCGCCCGAACGGCCCCCACGCAGGGCCCCTCGAGGACCCCCGAAGATGGCCTCGGGATGCCGGAAGCATCGATTCCTCAGCACTGTGATTCTCTACCCTCCTAGACCAGCGCGCTCCACTGCTCGCAAACGAACTGCTCGCAAATGGCCTGTATCCGCCGCGGGGGACCTACGAGAACTCACATCGAGGCAGGCATGTTGTTTCTCGGACGTTTGCGAGCAGGCACCCTGCGAGCAGTGGCGCACGCTCTGTGACCTGCCCTGTGCTCTCCTGCCCGCTCGCCCCCCCCCCTTCCGATTGGAGAGCCCCTCGGAGGGCCCGAGGCCTCCGGAACATCCCGACCATGCCCGCCCGCCTGAGGGGGGGGGTCTGACGAGAGGGGCCGGCCCCGCGCAGAGGGGGGTCGGTGGGGGGGGGGCTTCAAGCTTGATGAGTCAATCCTCCTACGTACTCCTCCTCCTCCTCCTCCTTTTGGTATTCTTCCCCTCCTCCTCCTCCTCCTCCTCCTCCTCCTCCTCCTCCTCCTCCTCCTCCTCCTCCCCGGCCTCTGGCCGTCCTGCCCTTTCGCCCCCCTCTGCCCCGATGGGAGGGCCCTCTCGGGCGGCCGGAGGCCCCCCGAGCATGCTCCGGGGGGGCCCCGCGCCCGCCGAGGAGCCCATGCAGAGAGCGGCGAGCGGGGGGGGGGAGGGAGAAGGAGGAGGCCTTCGCAGAGGGCGGCGGGGCTTCTCAGAGAAGGCCTCCGGGAGGAGGAGGAGGAGGAGGAGGAGGAGGAGGAGGAGGAGGAGGAGGAGGAGGAGGAGAGGAGGAGGAGGAGGAGGAGGAGGGAGGAGGGGGGAGGGGGGAGGGGGAGGAGGGGGGGAGGAGGAGGGGGGAGGAGGAGGAGGAGGAGGAGGAGGAGGAGGAGGAGGAGGAGGTTTCCCGCGTCCTCGGGGAGGGCTCGGGGAGCTTCGCACAGCGCCCGGGGGCTTCCGAGCCGCCCGAGAAGGCCCGCCCCGTCTCGCTTCCCCCCCGAGCGCGCCGCCCGCTCTGAGCCTGCCCCGGAGCCACAGGCCCAGACATTCGAGTCGGGGACCGACTACAGAGTTGATCTACCCCAGAATGGAATGTTTCGTCGGAGCTGCAGGCAAGCATGCAGAAGAGGCTCGTACACCTGCACACACGCTGCGCACTTGCTTGCATATTCCACGAACAGATCAATTCTGGGGTAAATCGATTCCGGAGTCGATCCCCTACTCGAGACATCCGGTCCAGGGTCCCCGAGGGTCCCAACCCTTTCCCCAGGGCCGGTGTTTCACCCCGAGTCGTTCTCTGCTGGTCTCAAGATCCAGCGAGGGAGTCCGAAGACCGAAAAAAAAACGCCGCATTGAGTGTGTCAGTGAGCTGGACGCCTGGGCGGGGTTTCTCGGAAGGCCGAAGGGCAGGCCTGCCCCCCTCAGTAATCCTCATCGTCTGGCCTTCGGTTGAGCGTTGCTTACTGGGGGGGGGAGCGACAAGTGGGGCGGGGGGGGAGGCAGGTGCACTTTTCTGGCCCTGCAGGCTCCCCTTGGGGACCCAAAGGCCCCCCTTTCGGGGCCCTGAGAGGCCCCATTTTCAGCAGCGGTCGCTGCCCCCCTCCCCCCCCCCCCTCCTCCTCCACCTTCTCCTCTTCCACCTCCTCCTCCTCCTCCCTCCTCCTCCTCCTCCTCCTCCTCCTCCTCCTCCTCCTCCTCCTCCTCCTCTTTTTCCTCCTCTGTTTTGTCCAACTCCTCCTCAACCCCCTCCTCCAATTCCTATTCCTATTCCTATTCCTAGTCCTAGTCCTAGCCCTAGCCCTATTCCTATTATCATTCCTAGTCCTAGTCCTAGTCCTAGTGCTATTCCTATTCATTTTCATATTCATATTCCTAGTCCTAGTCCTATTCCTCTTCCTCCTCCTCTTCCTATTCCCAGGAGGAGGAGGAGGAGGAGGAGGAGGAGGAGGAGCAGCAGCAGCGGCTGCGGCTGCAGCGGGCGCTGCGCCTGTCGTTGTGGCCGTTTTTGCAGCCTTGGAAATCGCTTCCGCCTCCGCCTTGACCTTAGCCTCTGCTTTCGCCTTGGCCTCGGCCTCGGCCTCCGCCTCTGCCTTAGCCCTGGCCTCTCCCTCCGCCTTCGCCTTAGCAGCTGCCTCGGCCTCCGCTTCTGCTTTCGCCCTGGCCGCCGTGGCCTCCGCCTCTGCCTTCGCCGCCATGGCCTCTGCCTCCGCCTCCGCTTTTGCCTTTGCTTTTGCCGCCATGGCCTCCGCCTCCGCCCTTGCCAGGGCATCCGCCTCTGCTTTCGCCTTGGCTTCCGCCTCTTCTTTTTCTTTTGCCTCCGATTCGGCTTTGGCAGCCGCCTCTGCCTTTGCCTCCTCATCCGCTTTCGCCTGGGCTTTTGCCGCAGCCTTCGCTTGCGCATCCGCTTCTGCCTTGGCCTGTGCCTCTTCGGCAGCCTCCGTTTCAGCTTCCGCCTTTGCCGCCGCCTCTGCCTCTGCCTTCATCCTCGTTTCTGCCTCTGCCGCTGCCCTCTCCATCGCTTCTGCTTCCCTGTCAGACTGAGCATCCGCTTCAGCCTTCACCCGGACCAAGAAATCCTCGTCTGCCTGTGTCTCAGCTACTGCATTGGCCTCCGCCTCCGCTTCCGCCTTTGCCGTGGCCTCTGCCTCCGCCTTTGCCTTCTCTTTGGCCGCCATGGCCTCCGCCTCTGCCTTCGCCATGGCCTCTGCCTCTGCTTTCGCCTTGGCCTCCGCCTCTTCCTTTGCTTTGGCTTCCACTTCGGCTTTGGCCTCCGCCTCTTCCTTTGCTTGGGCTTCGGCCTCGGCCTTCGCCTTGGCCTCCGCCTCGGCTGCCGCGTTGGCCTCTGCCTCAGCCTCCGCCTTCGCCTTGGCATCTGCCTCCGCTTCCGCCTTAGCCTTCGCTTCCGCAGCCGCCTGTGCCTCAGCCTGTGCTTCCGCATCCGCCTTGGCGTCGGCCTCTGCCTTCGCCTTGGCCTCCGCCTGCTGCTTCCGCATCCGCCTTGGCGTCGGCCTCTGCCTTCGCCTTGGCCTCCGCCTCTGCTGCCTCCTTGGCCTCCGCCTCTGCTGCCTCCGCCTTCGCTGCCTCCGCCTCCGCCTCTGCGCTGGCCTGCGCCTCTGCTTTTGCCTCAGCCTGCGCCTCCGATGCCGTCTTGGCCTGCGCCTCCGTGTCTGCCTCCGCCACCGCATTGGCCTCCGCACCCGCCTCTGTTTTGGACGCCGCGCCTGCCGTCTTCGCCTTCGCCACCTCTGTGGCGAGCTCCTCGGCCTTCTTCTTCGCTTGAGCCGCCGCCTGCGCCGTGGCGTCGGCCTCCGCCGCTGCCTTGGCGTGGGCCTGCGACGCCTTCGACTTCCACGGCCGCCACCTCTCTGCCGCGGCGGCCGCCTTGGCCTCTGCCGCCGCCTTGTTTGCCTTGGCCACGCGATCCTCCGCCGCCTGGGCCTCCGCCGCCGCCGCATCAGCCTTGGCCTCTGCCTCCGCCACCGCCTTGGCCTCCGCCGCCGCCTTAGCCGCCGCCTCTGCCTCTGCCTTGGCCTTGGCCTCCGCCTTCGCCTTCTCTTCCGCCTCCTTGGCAGCCCGAGCTTCCGCCTCGGCCTTCGCCTTGGCCTCCGCCTCTGAGGGGCAACGATAGGGCGGGGCTGGCTCAGTGGGGGCACATCGCCCTGGAATCGGCGATACACCGCCGATGGATCGGCGATGAGTCTCTGCTGGTGGATCCGAGCGTTCCTGGGCAGGTTGGGGCTATCGGGCCCCCTATCGGCGATCATTGAGCGATTGGGGGTCCACGTGTCCTACCCTATGCCTATGATGGTTTCCGGGCCATGGCTCGGGCCTCCGGCGGCCATATGATAAACGACTCCAGCACCCCCGGAACGCCCTCGACGAGGCAAAGTTGCTGGAACGCATCCCGAGGCTGGAAAGCCGCCGCGAACCGACGAAGACGACCGAAAACCTGGAACCTCGAATCGAAAACGACCGAGAACCTCTGCCAATTTCCCTCTATCGTTATGTTGCTTCCATCGTACTCGAGGACCACATCCCAGAGATGATTTCGAGCACCCCGAACAGTATCGATACAGTGTCGAGCGAGTATCGCCTCCCGGGGCCCAACACGCAAAAGCCTTCCAGCTTCGGTATTTTCCTGGATATCGAACTTCTTTCTGGTGGTCAAGGCTAAAGCAGGTAAGAACATCATAACCCTGTCGTCAAAGGCTTCACGACTTCTGCCGTCATTCGACTCGCGCTGGAGCGGCCGCGATTTGCTCCAACTTTCCCTGGAGATCTCTGGATTTACGTGGAACTACCTGGATTTCTCGATTTACCAGGATTTACTGGGATTTATCTGGATTCATCTGCAATTTACCTGGATTTATCTGGCTCGATTCCCACAAGTCGATTGGCAAAAAATCGACAAGCCCTTCGGGAACCCTGGATCTCCGCCTCCGCCTTCCGCTCCGCCTCGGCCCTTGCCGCGGCCTCCTGCTCCTCGCGGGCGGCCTGCGCCTCTGCGCGAGCCTCCGCCTCCGCCTCCCAGGGGTCAGAGCCGAGAAGTGCCGATGCCGCTGCTCCCCGCACGTCTCCCGGGGGTGCGCCCTCTGGCGGCGCGCACAACCCAGACCCCCTGGCCTAAAAAAAAAAACGGGCAATGTTTCGCTATTTTCGGCCACTGGGGGCCCTCACCAGGCCTCGGGACCGTCAAACATTGACTCTGAATGTCAGGCTGGTCCCGGGGAAGGGGTCCAGACCTCTGGGGTCGAAGTTGTGACAAGATCACGACATCGGGGGTCTGGGAAGGGGACGCACATAGACATACTGGTACGAAATGCTCTCCTCGGAGGCGCGCGTCTGACCCGAGCATCTGGTGCGCCCATCTTGTAGTAGATCGCTTCCCGAGCGGTGTGGCCAGAAAGCGCCCACCACGACGCATGTACTGTAAGATTTCTCGGTGCGTGCGTCGCCCCTGGGGGGGCGACGCACACATAGCATTGATATGTTGGGATGACGCCGATTGGAGGCAACTACTGGGAGGTCTTCATCGGATTGATCAAAGAAAACTAAGCCTCAGCGGGGGGCTACCACGCTGGATGAGGCCGCGGATTCAGCTGGATTGAGCCAGATTGAGCTGGACTAAGCGGGAGCAAGCGGGATTAGGCCGATGAACACCAGATTTCGGACCAGGGCAAAGTCAGAATTTGACCTCCCAGTAGTTGCATTCGAATAGGGAGTAATTAGGCTTCCCCCCTCCCCCTAACCCCCCTCTGCGCGTGGCCGAGTTCTGACCAGACTTCGACACGAATCCAGCGTGGCGACGAGGGCCTCCCAGCAGGTCCGAACAAGCGAAAACGAGGCCAGGCTGGCGGTATCGGTGCGATGATGGTGATGATGATGATGATGATGATGATGATGATGCTGATGATGCTGATGAGGCGGAGGAAGAGGAGGAGGAGGAGGAGGAGGAGGAGGAGGAGGAGAAGGAGGAGGAGGAGGAGGAGGAGGAGGGCGGGTTGTGCCGTGTCGACCCTGGTTTTGGTTCCTGTCACCGCGGGGATCGTTCAACCTCGAATGATCGGCCGCTTCCGAAACGTCAGATCGTTCAACGATTTGCCGACTCTGGGTCGCCGGCGGTTCTCGGCGGTGCGCACCAGGGGGTGGAGGGAGGGGGGAGGGCCTCTCAGAAGGAGGCTGCTGCTTAGGAGACGCGGGGCCTACATCTACAGACAAGGCCCGCGTCTTCTAAGAAGCAGGGGTGCTTCTATCGGCGGAGGACAAACCTCCCTATAGCAAATCTCCCTTTCATGAAAACGACCTAAGACCGAAACCGACGGACCTGGATCCGCAAAAATTACGGCCGCGACGCCCTCTCGCGAACCGAAAACGGCCAATTCGCGAATCGACCCGTCAGAGTAGGAGGTCTGTCAACCTCCGGTTCCAAGAAGCCCCCCCCCTCCCCCCACCCCCCTCTGCGCGGGGCTGCGGTACTCAACGTTGAACGCCGGCGACGGGGTCCCCGCCAGGTCGACACGACGCGAACCTGCTACCGTTCCCTCTCCTCCTCTGAGCCCCCGCCTTCGCCTTGGCCTTGGCCTCCGCCTCCTCCTTCGCAGCGGCCGCCGCTTCCCGGTCGGTCTCGGCCTGGATTTGGGCCCCCTTTGATTACGTCGTCGCTTCGCTCATTCCGCCGGCCCCGTATGCAGAGGCCTCCTAGATGGGGTCGGAGTATATGGGGTCGGAGGATCGCGCGGCATCGCCGACACATCGGCGTTGCATCGGCGACGCCAGCGTGGAGAAAATCGGGCTCCGCATGGGGCCGCGCCGACGATGCATCGACGATGCGGCACGATCCTCCAACACCATCTGCTCGGACCCCACCTAGGAGGCCTAGAATATTGTGCCATCGCAGGCATTTGCAGGGCTGAGCCTAAACGGTGTTTTTCGTTTTCGTTTTGTTTTCGTTTTCCCTCGCTTTGTCTTCAATCCACCTCTACCGCAAAACGGAGTCGAAACGAAAACGGCCCACGAAATCGCCAAAACACCGTTCAGGTCCAGCCCTGAGCGTTTGCCTGCGCGTTCGTGGCCCCTTGAGACCTCCTGGGGGCCGTCTGGGGGCCTGTCTTGGTGCCTCTTAGGGGGCCTCCTGGGTGCCTCCAGGGGGCCTCCTGGGCTCTCTTGGGTTAGGTCGGGCATGTCCCCATACAAGGGGATTTTGGGCGAAAAATTAGAAATACTAAAAAAATACTTCCCAAATGGGTAAAAATAGTCCCCATCTGGTGTTTGTAACTATTTCTGAATATTCCCCCTGTAGAAGGACAGGCCCGACGTAACTCTTGGGGGCCTCTTGGGGCCTCCTAGGAGCCTCTTGTGGCGGCAGGCTCGAACTGGTGATTCGTGTTTCCCTCTTGGGCCCCTCTTGGGGCCGTCTTGGGGCCCGCCTGGGCGGTCTCGGGCGCCTCTGGGGCCGTTTGGGGGCCCTCTTGGACCGTCTTGGGGCCGTCTCGGTGGCCTCTCGGTCCGTCTTGGGGCGGTCTTGGGAGCCTCTGGGGCCATCTTTGAGCGTCGGAAGCCCGAAAACGCGAGAACGAAAAATAAAAATAAAAAGCACAAGGGTAATCAATTATGCTTGTTTCTTTTGGCCCTCTTTGGGGTCCTCTGCGGCCGTGATTCCGATTCGTGGGCCCTTTTGAAGCTGCCTTGAGATTCCTTGGGCCGCTCCTGGGGCGATCTGGAAGGCCCCGAAAACCGCCCCCTGGAGCAAAACCGTCTATGATCCGAGTCTGCCGGGACCTTACCGGGACCTTGCCAAGATTTTGCCGGGAGGTCTGGGCCCTGGGACACGCAAATGAACGGACACAAATCCCAGGATCCCCCATCTTTTCCAATATTTCTGGGTTTTCGCCTTCCCCCCCACTTCCCGCATTTCCCAATATTTTCCTGAGAGTCGACGATTACTTGGGGGTACTCCTCGTCCAGGGACCCCCGGGGGCGGCCCCGCGCGCACGCACTACAGACTATACAGATCCGGCTGCCGGAGGTCTCAGCACGCCTGACTCGCTGGGCCAGCGAATCACCAGACTCTGGGATGCCAACTTACGCCTGCGTACGGCAGGTTCGTGTCGTGCCGACCCCAGCGTTGGTTTTTGACACCGCAGGGATCATTCAACCTTGAACGATCGGCCGCTGCCGCAACGTCCGATCGTTCAACATCGATCGATTCTGGGTCGCCGGCGGCGTTCAACCTTGAACGCCCGCGCTGGGGTCGCCGCTGGTCGACACGACGCAAACCTACCGTACGTACTCGGCCTGCGAGCTCCGCCACCGTACTCCCTGGCACGCTGAGGCGCTGTGAAATCCCAGCTGGGCGGCGATCCAAAGCGGGACTTGCGCGAGTCGAGTTGGCATGGCGACCTTACGCGGCGACTTACGCGGGCCGCCAGCGCGGCACGCTGCAGTGGAGACGAGGGCGCTCACGCGCGACCTTACGCGAGCAGCTTACGCGCCTATGTCAGTGAAGACGACCCCGTTTTTTTGCGTCGCTCAAGTGCTGTCGGACAGGGCTTGCGCAATCTTCTCAGGGACCACCGCCTAACGTTAGCACGCAGGCGCGCGCATCGCCCCAGGCACCCAGACACGCCCCTGGCGCTCTCCAAGGCGTCGGAGATACCCAAGATGGCTTATCGAACGACCACCAGGGGCGCCAACATGGGCCAAGAGGCCTCCATGACGGCCCAAGAGATCTCCAAGACGGCCCAAGGCGGCTTCAAGGAAGCCTCTGGCAAGGCCCGAAGAGGCCAAAATCACTGGTTCGCCTGCGGTTTTTGACTGATGTTGGCATTCTCGCCTTTTTGAGCTTCCGACGTCCCAAGACGACCCAAGAGGCTACCAGGACTTCTCCAAGACGGCCAGGAGGCCCCCAAGTGGGCCCCCCAGAGGGCTCCAAGAGGGCTCCAAAACGGCCCCAAAGGCGCTCAATAATGCTCCAAAAGGCCCCAAGAAGGGCCCAAGAGGGTGAACACGAACGGACAATTCGAGACTTCTGCCCCAAGAGGGCTCAGGAGACCCCAAGAGGATCAAACGAGGCTCCCACGAGGCTCCTGAGGGCACCGAGATGCAAAAACCATTGATGTTCCATTGTTTTTGCAATGTTGTTTGGGTTCTGGCATGTTCTCGCCTTGTATCGAGCTCCCGACGCGCGACAACGGCCCTGGGGGCCCCCAAGACTCCCCCGAGACGATTCAAGAGGCCCCCAAGAGAGCAACATGCGGAAACCATAAGAAGGCCCCCAAGAAACTCCTCCTTATCCTCCTCCTCCTTCTCCTCCTCCTTCGTTTCCTCCTCGGTCCCTTCTCCTCCTCCTCCTCCTCCTCCTCCTTCTCCTCCTCCTCCTCGTCGCTGGATTCCCTTTAGAGAGCTTTTTGCATCACGGAGCCCTCTAGTAGCAAGCTCGGAATCCTCTCGCGAGCCCTGCGATCTTCCCGAACACCTCCGAACGCCTCCTGCATCACGGAGCTCATTCTCCGAGGTCGGCGGCTCTGGCCGGCAGGCCTCTCCAACGGAGGCCTCCCAAATGGGGTCCGAGCAGATGGGGTCGGAGGATCGCACCGCATCGCCGATGCATCGTCGATGCATCGACATCGGCGATGCATCACCGACGCATCGGGCGACGTCGGAGGTGTATCGGCGACGCCGGCGCGGAGAAAATCTGGCTCCGCCTTCGAGCCGCATCGCCGATGCATCGACGATGCGGCGCGATCATCCGGCCCCCATCTGCCCTAACCCCACCTGAGCGACGAAAGCAAACGGGTCTTACGTCTGATGGCGCAGCGACCTTACGCGGCGGCTCACGCGGGCCGCAAGCGTGGCACTCCACACTGGTAACGAGGGCGCTCACGCGCGCGACCTTATGTCGGTGAAGTACTGGCCCGAGTCAATGCAAACCTGGGTCAGTCAGGCCTTGCAGGATCCTGCCAGATCCTGCACGCAAGCCCAGGTCAATGTACCCCTGGCCCTGCAGGATCATGCAGGATCGGGCGCTCTGACCGACCCCCGCTTGTGTTGACCCCCGTCCCTCGAGCCCCGATTACGCGGGCAGCTTGCTCGCCCGTGCCCGTGCAGACGACCCCGTGTTCTTACGTCGTTCGTCTGGGAGGCCGAGATTTTCTCTTAGGGGGAACCCTGGCCTGGATATCGCGTCGCTCATCTGGGAAGCGAGACTTTCCTGGTTTCGGGGGAGCACAGGCCTGGACCTCACGTCGCTCATCTGGGAGGCCGAAATGTTTTTTGGGGGGAGACCAGGCTTGGATCTCACGAGGGGGAGGAGGAGGAGGAGGAGGAGGAGGAGGAGGAGGAGGAGGAGGAGGAGGAGGAGGACGAGGACGAGGACGAGGAGAGGAGGAGGAGCAGGCAGCAGCAGGAGCAACAGGAGGAGGAGGAGAAGGAGGAGGAGGAGGGAGAAGCAGGAAAAGGGGGGGAGGAGGAGGAGAAGCAGGAAAAGGAGGGGGAGGAGGAGGACGAGGAGCAGGAGGAGCAGGAGGAGCAGGAAGACGAAGAGGAGAAGGAGAGGAGGAAGAGTAGCAGCAGGAGGACGAGCAGCAGCAGGAGGAGGAGGAGGAAGAGGAGCAGCAGGAGGAGGAGGAGGGTGAGCAGCAGGAGCAGCAGCAGGAGGAGCAGCAGGATAGGCCGAAATGTTCTTCTTTCGGGGGGGGGGGGGGCAGGCCTGGGTCTCGGCCTTCGCCTGCGCCGCCGCCTCCACCGCCCTCGCAGCCTCGGCCGCCGCGGGCCTCGCCTCCGCGGCCGCCTGCAGCTTCGCCTTGCTCTGGGGGAGGAGGAGGAGGTGGAGGAGGAGGAGGAGGAGGAGGAGGAGCACGAGGAGGAGGAGGAGAAGGAGAGGAGGGAAAAAACAAGTGCCGTTGCCGACGCGCATCTTATGTCTTCCACCCGGTTGCCAACGACGCAACCTTGAGTCTGCGGAGGAGGAGGAGGAGGAGGAGGAGGTTGAGGAGGAGGGGATGAGGAGGAGGAAGAGGAGGAGGAGGAGGAGGAGGACGAAGAGGAGGACGAGGAGGATAGCAATAAAGGGCCCCAGGGACACACACGCACAACCACACACACACATACACACACACACACACACACGTCGGCACACAAGTCCCTGGACTCCCCCTATGCTTCCATATTTCTTATCTGGGCATTCGGCTACCCCCCTCCCCCCACTTCCCATAGTTTCCCATATCTTATCAGAAATCGAAGATTATGGCGAAGACCTTACGGCCAGTGCCGCCGACCCTGAAAGGAGACGACGACGACGACGACGACGAACGACGACGACGACGGCGGCGACGACGAACGGCGACGACGACGGCCACGACATCTACGACGTCGACGACGACGACGACGGCGGCGGCGGGCGGCGGCGGCGGCGGCGGCGGCGGCGGCGGCGGCGGCGGCGGCGGCGGCGGCGGCGGCGGCGGCGGCGGCGGCGGCGGCTGCGGTGGCGGCAACGACGACGACGCTGACGTGGGCCAGACTGCTCAGGGATGGTTTTTGGGGTCTCTTCGGAACTCTCTCGGGGGCCTCTGGGGGGGAATTTGGGGGCCTCTTGGGAGCCTCTTGGGGGCTCTTGGGGGCCTCTTCGAGCTTCCTGGGGACCTCTAGTGGGCCTCTGAGGAACCTCCAGGGGCCTCCTGGGAGCCTCTTAGGGCCGAAGGCTCGAAATGTCCGTTCGAGTCCCCCGTCTGGGCACGCTCTTGGGGCCGTTTTGGGGGCATCTGGGGCCGTCTTGGAAGCGTTTTGGGTTGTCTTGGGGTCCTCTTGGGCTGTTTGGGGGCCTTCTTGGAGGCCTCTCGGGCCGTCTTGGGGAGATCTGGGGAGCCTCTGGCGTTTCCTATATCTCTTGGGGAATCGACGATTATTTGTGTCTGCATGTGTTTCCCCTCCTCAGGGTAGGACGGCAAAAAGCAGGGTAGAGTAGCAGCTCACGTACTTAGCTTTAGGTCGGGCATGTCCCCCTACAGGCGGATTTGGGACGAAAGCGAAAAATACACCAAACATGTTCAAAAATAATGTTTAAAAAAAAAGTTGGTCCTTCCTGGCGCCTCCTGGCGCCGGGAGGCGCCCCTGTGTCGAGGCATGGGCCTGGCGGCGGGGCCGAGAAACCAGCCATGCACGCAGCAGATTCCGTGCCCCCCACCCTTTCCCGACCCTTTCGGTTGCAACTCACGGGGGCCTCGGCTCTTGCGAATCGACGCTGGTCGACGCGAAATCGACGCTCATCGACGCTAAATCGACGCTGATTGTTACTAAATCGGCGCTACCTCATCGACTCCCGGGCGCTGATCGGCGCTAGTCGACGCTAACGACGGCATCACCAAGCTCCCATGACTTGCTACCGAACTACCCAAGTAGGAAACGAACGAACGGCATAAACATAAACTTTCGGCGGTCCGCGCGGATTTCTTGGATCTGCGCCGGACCCCCCCTCCCTGGCGCGTGGAGCACGCCAGGGGCGGCGCCGGAGGCGCCGCCGCGGGAGCCCAGCGCGGAGCCAAGAACTCCGCGCGCAGCGCCAACAGTTTATGTTTGCGGCGCTTTGTTGCTCTTCGCCCTTCCCTGCGATAGGACAGGAAGCACACGCCGTCGCCGGCAGGGAAGCCCCACGCGAAAAACATCGAGGCAGGGTCGCAAACATCCAGCACGGCGCGCCGCAGGCGGGGTGGTGTCGCGTGCTTCTCGGCTACACGCAAGAGTGACCCCGGGTAAGAGCGACCTCTGGTGCGCGGCCTTGTGGGGGCCGCGGGGGTGGGCCCAACGCAAGCGCGCAAGACGCTACTATCGCGTCGGTCTCGGCGATCCGGGGACCCAATTTGGCACGCACCAGAGGTCACTCTTACGTCTAGTCGAGGTTCTTGGTCGACCTATGCCCTTTCGTTCAGGTCGGGCCTGTCCCTCTACAGGGGGATTTTGGACGACAAATAAAACATATTCAACAAATATTCAAAAGATGCCCAAAAATACTCAAAACAGATTCCCCAAACTATTTTTTGACTATTTCTGAGTACTCCCCCGGTGGAGGGACAGCCCCGACTTCACCTTTCGTCCGGCCCGAGCCTTGTAGGCCGCGATCTCCTGGTCCTCCGCGTCCAGCTGGCCCGACCCGTGCGCCTGCGCGAGGAGAGGGGGGGAAGGAGGAGGGGAGGAGGGGAAGGAGGGGAGGAAGGAGGAGGAGGAGGAGGAGGAGGAGGACCAGTGTAAACCCAAGAGTCATCAACGATGTTGGAAGTACCCCCCCCCTCCAAGCTCCCTCTTTATAGGCCCCTACAACGGTTAATTTCCATTGAGGGAACTGCCTCGTTGGAAGATAACCGTTTGAAGACCTCGAAGCATGCCAAAACATGTTCTAAGGATGTCCACGCCACGGATCAACCTGATTGCTGCGTCTTGACGATCAAGAATCGCGTCAGAGCGCCATTCCTGGGACTTCAACACCGCGAATCAACGCAGCTGCTGCACCATAACCCAGAATCCTTCCAAAACACAATTTCTGGAACGTTGATCATGGGAAGTCCGTGAAACCCTTGCACATGTTTAAAAAGAATGTGCGCGGCGCTGAGGCGAGAACCACATTTTGAAAACCACTCGCCCTCAATCCGTGAAATTCTTGCAAATGTGCAAATGTTTAAAACGAATGTGCGCGGCGCTGAGGCGAGAGCCAAATTTTGAAAACCACTCGCCCTCAATCCGTCAAACTCTTGCAAATGTTTAAACGAATGTGCGCGGCGCCGAGGCGAGAACCACATTTTGAAAACCACCCGCCCTCAATCCGTGAAGCTCTTGGAAAGTCTAAAACTAATATGCGCGGCGCCAAAGCGAGAGCCACATTTTGAAAACGACCCGTCCTCAATCCGTGAAGCTCTTGCAAATGTCTGTATGACGAATGTGCGCGGCGCTACGGCGAGAGCCAGATTCGGAAAACCACCCGCCCTCCATCTGTGAAGCTTCAGAACCATAAATGGTGAGGAAGTCTCAGGCGAAACGCCCGGCCCGCCCTAAAAACTGGCCTCTGGGTGCGACAGGGAGACATTGTGTATAAGGAAAAGAAGTGGAGGAGGAGGAGGAGGAGGAGGAGGAGGGAGGAGGAGGAGGAGGAGGAGGAGGAGGAGGAGGAGGAGGAGAGGAGGAGGAGGAGGAGGAGGAGGAGGAGGAGGAGGAGGAGGAGGAAGGAGGAGGAATGGAGGAGGAGGAGGCCGAGGAGGAGGAGGAGGAGGAGGAGGAGGGGAGGAGGAGGAGGAGGAGGGGAGAGGAGGAGGAGGAGGAGGGGAGGAGGAGGAGGAGGAGGAGGAGGAGGAGGAGGAGGAGGAGGAGAGGAGGAGGAGGAGGAGGAGGAGGAGGAGGAGGAGGAGGAGGAGGAGGAGGAGGAGGAGGAGGAGGAGGAGGAGGAGGAGGAGGAGGAGGAGGAGGAGGAGGAGGAGGAGGGAGGAGGAGGAGGAGAGGAGGGAGGAGGAGGAGGAGGAGGAGGAGGAGGAGGAGGAGGAGGAGGAGGAGGAGGAGGAGGAGGAGGAGGAGGAGAGGAGGAGGAGGAGGAGGAGGAGGAGGAGGAGAGGAGGAGGAGGAGGAGGAGGAGGAGGGAGGAGGAAGAGGAGGAGGAGGAGGAAGAGGAGGAGGAGGAGGGGGAGGAGGAGGAGGAGGAGGAGGAGGCGGAGGAGGAGGAGGAGGAGGAGGAGGAGGAGGGGGAGGAGGAGGAAAAGGAGGAGGAGGGGAGGAGGAGGAGGAGGAGCGCGAAGCGCTTGGCGCTCTCACGCCGCCCCCCCCCCCCCGGGGAGCAGAGGAGGGGGCATCGGGGCCGAGCCGCGAAGCGCGCGGAGAGCCCCGCGCCCTCGAGGGCCCCCCTGCTCGAGCCGAGGCCGCGGAAAGAGGGGGCGCGGGGCTCCGGTCGAGACGCTTCGCGGTGGAGGGCTTCTCCGGTGGGCCTGGGCGAGCCCTCCTCCTCCTCCTCTTCCTCCTCCTCCGCCTCCTCCGCCGCCTCTCCTCCTCCTCCTCTCCTCCGCCTCCTCCGCCTCCTCCGCCTCCTCCGCCTCCCCCGCCTCCTCCTCCTTCCTCCTCTCCTCCTCTTCCTCCTCCTCTCCCCCTCCGCCCCCTCCTCCGCCTCCCCCTCCTCCTCCTCCTCCTCCTCCTCCGCCTCCTCCTCCGCCTCCTCCGCCTCCGCCTCCGCCTCCTCCGCCTCCGCCCCCTCCGCCTCGACCGAGGGCCTGGAGGACCCGCGAGAACGACACCCGCAGTCGCTGCTCGGAGGCACGCGCGGACTTCCCGAGGCCAGCGTTCGGCCACCCTCCCCGGGGCGCGCCGGGAGCGCGCCGGGGGCGGCGCCTGGAGGTGCCGCCACGGGGGCCCAGCGCAGATCCAAGCGAGGTCCGCGCGGAGCTCCGAAGAGCAGCGCGTGTGGCAAGCCGTCCTTCCTCGATAGAGGTCTCCTAGAAGGGGCCCAGGGACACACAAGTATATACAC
Organism: Prorocentrum cordatum; assembly: GCA_963575745.1. NCBI lineage: Eukaryota > Dinophyceae > Prorocentrales > Prorocentraceae > Prorocentrum > Prorocentrum cordatum. The sequence goes on along the minus strand of CAUYUJ010010324.1, from coordinate 386,940 downwards.
ACACAAAAAAAAAACAGGATTCCCCATACTTTCCCATATGTTCTGGTATGTTGTCCTCCCCCCACTTCCCATATTTTCCCATGTCTTCCCATAATTTCTGGTATATCGGCGATGAATTGTGTCTGTGTGTGTTTTTTCTCCCCTGATAGATGAGGTCGGAGGATCGCGCCGCATCGCAAATGCATCGCCGATGTACTGGCGATGTATCGGCGATGCATCGGTGACGTCGGCGATGCATTGGCGACGTCGGCGTGTGGAAACACGGGCTCCACATCGAGCCGCATCGTCGACGCAGCGGTGATGCGGCACGCTCCTCCGACCCCATCTGCTCGGACCCCATCTAGAATTAGGTCGGGCATGTCCCCCTACAGGCGGATTTTGAACGAAAATTAAACAGTAGCCAAAAAATACTCAAATATAGAGTCGAAAAATCGTCACCAGACTACAGGGCAGTTTTTAATACATAGGAAATTTAAGGATATATGAGTTTATGATTAGCTTAATAATGAATTGATGCATGAACTCATCGCTGTTTTTCATGATCCGCACGCGGAGCATGTATTAAAAACGGCACTGTATTATTTTGCCTATTTTGAACGTTCCTTCTGTCGAGGCACCTGCCCGACTCAAATCTAGGAGGCTTAGATTATGGCAAGCTGTCCTCCCTCGAGGGGCGCTGGCTCCAGGCCTGCTCGGCCCCCTGCCCTCGGAGGCGTGCAAATGAAGGGGAACCGGGACACACACACACACACATATAAATAGACACAGATAACCAGATTCCCCCATTTTCCTCATACCTTCTGGATTTTCGCCTTCCCCACCACTTCCCATATTTTCCCATTCTCTCTGAGGAATCGACGATGAATTGTGTCTGTGTGTTTTTTCCCCTCCTGACAGATTATGGCCAACTGTCCTTCCTCGAGGGGCGCCGGCTCCGGGCCTGCTCGGCCCCTGGCCCTCGGAGGCGTGCGAAGGAGGGGGTGGCGTCCATGGATGGGGCTCGCGAGTCGGAGGGGGAGGAGGAGGAGGAGGAGGAGGAGGAGGAGAAGGAGAAGGAGGCCGTAGCCATTTTGGCTCAAGTCCGTAGCGGTTCGGCTCAGGACCTGACCTTTTGGCAAGGGGGAGAAGACGGCCCCACCTGCATCCCTCGATTGCCTGGTCGGACGAGGTTTACCCGTTGTGAGCTCCTGTGGGAGCACAGTAAGTGCACAGTAAGTACGACGTTTTCAGGAAGTCTTCAGAGGAAGCCATGGCGCCTGCTCCCGTTCCTGCTAAGCCTCGCGGGGCTCGGAAATGTGGGCACTGTGGCTGTGCTAAAAATAAGAAGTATTGGTCGTGGTGTAAACATTGTCAAAGGAGCTGGTCTGGAGTTGCCCCTAGTGACACCAAAGTGCCCCAATGGCCCCTGCCCAAGCCTAAAGGAGGCAAAGGACAAGGTAAAGATGGCCCAGTGTTCACTGATCAAAGATGGGCGTCTCCATTCAACACGTCACCAGGCAGTGTGTCGGAGGCCGAAATTTCTCAACTCATCAGCCTTGCAGAGAAAATGGGAGACAAGGCCACCGCAGACGTATATCGTGCCAAGCTGGCAGCGCAGCCCGTGGCTCAAGCACCTGCCCAGCAGCGGGCAAATGACGCTAACCGTGCGCTCAAGCAGCTGGACACGAAAATGCAGAAACTGGTGGATCAGTATGAAAGGACACAGGAATCCCTTGAATCGCAAGCTATCCAAATCAAAGAAGTGTTGCGCCAAGTTGCTCAGCATGAGGAGGATTATCGTGTGGCCATCGAAGAAGTTCATTCTCAAGTACACCCAGCTGCATCAGAACCGAACCAAAGTAAGATCAGCTTGGCAGCCCTCATGGAAGGACAGGTGCAGCGCCACTTGAATCCAAATGAGATGTTTGGGCTCAATGAGTTTGTGGACCTCTCGGCTGAGGACAAAGAGGAGGCTGCCCGTCGGGTCAAGGCGCTGCAGGACTCCCTTCAGGATGTCACGTCTAAGATGTTTGGTAAAATCGAGACCCAGGCGGAGGAGCTTCGCAAAGAGCACACTAAGCAACAAGAAAGGCTGGTTGCAAAAAAGAGGAAAAGGTCAGACGGAGAAGGGATTTCGGAAGCGGAAGCGAAGGAGGTGCCGACTGCGACCCCAACACAGCCAAAGGAAGAAGGAAAGGATCGAGTACGTTCCCGAGCTGAGTCTATTGCTAAGACGGCAGGCGAAGCAGGCAAAGTTCCCAAGGCTACCAATCCCTTCCAACCCACTCCACCAGGACAGAGTGTTTGACAGCAGTTCGACACAGAATACCTCGGAGCATGGCTTTGAGTTGCCACTGATGCTTGGTGGGCTGGCGGATGCTGCCATTAATGACAGCCCTTCCCCAAGGGCTGCGCCTTGCGTCAGGTTGGTCCCTCCGCCTGCAGATTCTACAGTTTCTTCATGGATGGATACTATGCTTAAAGGCTGTGAGGTGCCACCCAGGCTTGGTGAGCTGGCGTATGCTGCTCTTAATGACAGCCCTTCCCCAAGGGCTGCGCCTCGCCAGAGGAAGGCCCCCCAGCCCCCTGTAGCCTCCCCACCAGCTGGCCTGGATCCAGGGCTGGTGGCACGAGAGACCCAGAGTACGCCTTCGGCAAGCTGGGCTACCAGGTCAGGAACACAGATGTTATCTAGTCGCCACGAGGCTGGATCCAGAGATACCACCCCAGGTGGCACGCACTGCTCGCCCGCAGCCCCAAGGCCTCAGAGGGTAGAGGGTACCGACCACCTGGGGTGTAAGAACGCACATCGGAACGGGCCACGACAAATTTCACCCTTCACGCTCAAGACCATGCAGGTCTCCACGTTGCCACCGAGACCGAAGGTCAAAACTGAGAAGCGACAGGGTTTGAAAGTTGTAACCATCAATGGCCCGAGCTGGAGCACAATTGATACTATTATGGATGCCCTCAGCTTTGCCGATGTAATAATGGTCCAGGAACATCGTTTAAACAAGGTTCGATATATCAAACTCGTGAATGATTTGAGAAAAGCTGGGTGGCGCTCATTTTGGGGACCATATTGCATAACGGAGAACAGGGCGCTCCTCGGCTGGAGTCGTCATCCTGGTCAAGCACTACCTCAACTCCTGGGCACCAGATGAAGGAGAGCTAGTACGAGGACGCCTCGCACGTTGCCGCCTACGCCTCCATGACGTTGGTGAGCTAACCCTCATGACATGCTATCTATATGCTGGCGAGGGCTTCACTCCAAGGAATCTCAAGATCCTGGAGATTGCAGGCAACCAGATTCATGCTGTTCAATTCCCATACATCTTTGGGGGATATTTTAATCATTCCCCAGAGAAACTGTATTCTGCCATCCCGTTGACGAAGTTGCGAGGTGTCACACGGGCTGATGAAGAGAATCCCTCCTACGTGCTCGATGGTCACAGCTCAACAATTGACTACTACATGGTTGATCGGCACCTGGGTATGTTGGTGGAGGCACAAGTCTCGCGTAATGTACCTACCTCACCACACAGCCCTGTTCTCCTTACGCTACAAGGCGTTAAGGACCAGATGGTGGAGATTGTTGAACCGTATCAGAATGTTTCGACTCAAAGGATCTTTGGCCCGATGTCACCACTACCAAGTTATGTGAATCTATTGAACCAGATTGATGGATTCCTTGAGCCGCTGGGTGGAACTACAGCCAAGTACACGCTCCAGGGCACTGTAAAGGAGGAGGCGCTGAGTTTGCTGGACACCGTCTACGACCAGTGGAACGACCTGGCCTGGAGTGAAGTCTGCCGTGCGGCAGACATGCCAATTGTCTCTGGCTTGCCCGCTGGCTCGGACTTCCAGTGGAAGTCGGTCCCTCTTAAAGAAGTTTAAAAAACCAGATCGTACAAGCGCGTTGACCCCCAGCGGGCCTTGCACTGGGTTGTTCAGAAGCTTTCCAATCTCAAATCCCTGCTGGGACAAGGTTTTAAAGTTGGATACCATGCTGACCTCACGAATCTGTCGGTTCAGTGTTTGTGGATTGTGGTCCGTGGTGGCCCGGTTCGCCAGGTTTGGTCCCGTGGAGGCAGCTTCTGGCATCCAATTCTGTTTCTTGCTGGTTCCATGGTCCAGGCCCCGAATGACAAAACGGAGGCCGCCTTGGACCAGATAATCAGTTTTGCCCAGTTCATGCACGATCACATGCTGTGCTCAGCTGCCCAGATTCGTCGCAAAGAATGGTCTGAGTGGTGCGCCGATGCCATGGAGCAAGGTGCGCGAAAGGCGCACAGCTTTTTAAGAGGTATTCAGGCCCCAGTTGACGTCTCTGGCCCTGGGCCTCCTGGACCCGCCTTGGACAGAACCTCGATCGCCAATCGGATGCAGGCCGAAAAGCAGAAGTGTACCCAGGCCTGGAAGGCTGAGGAAAGTCCTGCTCCTATATCTGTCTGGCCTCTACCTGTCCCTGTCAGAGCTGCAGCGAATGCAGATGTGCTGCGATCTATCAGCAAGCGTTTTAGCAAGCGCACGTGCAAGCCTGGCGGCTGGCACCCACGACACTATAGTATGCTGTGTGACGAGTCGCTCGAGCTGCTTGCTAAACTGTTCCATCTAATTGATCTAACTAGCTGTGCCCCCCAAAAGCGTCGCCGCTTGGTTGTCTTGTGCGCGCACAAGGCCGCTGGCGGTCCACGCCCCCCCTGGGCCACTACCCTTTCCGCTTTCCGCTCGCACAGCAAGTTAGGAAAAGATGAGCTCCGTGGTTGGGAGAGCCGCGAGGGGGTGGGACCTGAGTACTCTTGTGCCCAGTTTCGGAGCCCGACCGACACTGCCTGGAGGCAGGCGGTCCTTGCAAAGGGAGCCGCTAACAAAAGGATGCATTATTTGACCGTGCTGTGAAACTTACTCCAGTTCTATGAACATGTGCCACATTCTTTGCGGCTCCAGTGTGCTGATAAATGTGACTATCCAATGGCCAGCCTGCTTGTCAGTATAAATAATTACAAATGGCCCCGTCACCTCTTGTATGACGGGTTGCTTATGCCAGGAGTTTACCCACGAAGGGGTATCGTTGCTGGGTCGACCCCAGCCACGTTTGAAGCCAAGCTCGCTTTAAAATCAACAGTGGAGGAGTACAGTGCTACGCTGCCTCAGGATGCCCTTGTCTCCCTTCATAGTGATGACCTCACCCACCATGCGTGGGGAGCGGATTTGCGTGCCCTGGCCAAGGGATTGGCTGACAGACTCAATGCACTAGGACACATAATTGTAAGTGAGCTAGGCCTGCCACTGGCCGACCACAAGATTTGTATGATTGCTTCATCTCACCGTGCTTTAGAAGTTGCCAAAAAGCGGTTGGTAAAGTTCATGGGGGGCATGGGGAGCAAGGCCCACACCACTAGAGCCATGAGATGGCGCAAGATGTGCCAGCGTGCTGCTCGACTGAAGAAGTTTAAAGCTAAGAGACCTGGCGATAAAGCTAGGCTCATGGCAACGAATGCCCTCCCCGCTGTCACTTACGGAGGAGACATCAATGCATTTAGTCCATGCCAGGTAACCAGGCTTAGGCAGTCAGCTGCAGCAGCCAGTGGAGTCTCGATTCGTGGTGTTGACGTGGAGTTAGCGTGGGGTTTGTCTCGTGCCAGGGATCCACTGGAAGTTGCAGGCATGACTTTACGACGCTACGCGGCTGAATGGTGGCAAGCCACAATCCCTAGGACAGACCTCCAACGACAACAGCCGGATGTCCTGAGCCCGTCTATGCTCACTAAGCTTTTTAGAGCTGCTCAGTCATCTGGCCCCAGTGCTCTTCCATCTAAGCGCCAGTGGTTTAAGTGGAGTAAGGGGCCAATCTCTGATACTATTGCGTGGGTCAGGGAAGGTGGCTGGGCTTTCAAGAGCCCTTCTGTCGTCACTGACCGACTTGGGATCGACATCGAGCTCAATGTGATTTCCCCTGTGTTTGTTGCCAAGAGGTTCGTGTCTCAATTTAAAGATGCTCGAATTCAAGCTGATGTCAGAAAGGTTGTTGAGCGCCACCCGTGTGCTGAAGCCCAGGCCCTTCAGGAGCGAGGGCTATGGTGGGAGCTCAGTGCCAGGTTTTTGCGCCTTGCCCATAAGTTGCCGCCTCGAGCTGTCAACGTCCTCAAGCAGGCCATGGGGGGTGCTGTCCCCACGGCCGAGAACCTCAGGAGGTGGGGTTATTATGTTCTCCTAGAATGTAAGTTCTGCGCAAGCCAGACACGACCTTCCACAGGTGCTGGGAGTGCCCGCATGGCGCAGGAAAAAGAGAAGAGATGTGCACACCTGAATTTCTCCAGGATGCCATTGCGGCTGGTGACCAGAGTCTTTTGTATACCAGAGCGTGGCTTCCTAAGTTTGCTGTCCCCGAGCCTGCACCTGACTGGGACCTCAGGTAAAGAGACGCTCAAGGCCCGTGTGAAAGGTTTGAGTTCACTCGGGATGCTAGGTTTTACTCTGATGGTAGTTGTTTCCGCCCAACTCTAGGCGAGTTGGCCAGAGCTGGTTTTGGCGTCTGCGAGCTTGACTCGGATGGGAACCTGTTCCGTGCCATTTTTGGTCCCGTCCCCAAACTTTTTGGTCAAAGCTCTGGCGTTGGGGAGCATGCTGCCTTGATGGTTGGGGCCATCCACACGGAAGGAGCCCTCCCTAGCAGCCTCACAGTTGACTACCAAGTCTTGATTAGGGCTGGCTTTCACCCCCAAGCTGCCCTTTCCCAGAATTCGGTGGCGTCTCACTTCTTCCGTAAGATTGCTGTTGACATCCCCGAAGGCTGGATCAATGTAAAGAAAACCAAGGCCCACAGAGAGGAGAACCAAGCTGAAAGCCCCGAAGACCTGGAAGCCATCAGAGGCAACAAATGTGCTGATTGGCTAGCTAGAGAGGGTGCTAGGCTCCATGAGTTCCCTCCTCTCGTGGATGAAGAAATAACTCACACTGTTGTGCACTATTACAAACTTTGTGTTTCCATGGCATCTATCCTTTCTGAGTGGCCCACCCCAGGAGAAATCTTCGGGGAGCTCAACAAGGAGAGTGTGGGACCGAGAGGTAGGCGGGGTCCGAGAGACCCACACACTCCTTATTGGGCTGGAGACCACTGGAGATGTGAGTATTGTCTACGGCGTATCAGCTGTAGAACTCGGTTTGAGTGCAATGGACGCTTGAATGCGTCCCTCCTCAGGGTCCTGGCCGCCCCTGATTTTAACAAACACAAGCTGCATGTTGCTTGGACGGTCCTCCATGGAACCCCGGTTCTCTTTTGTGTTTGTTGTGGTGCGTTCGCTACCATGAAGGCCCTTGCATTGTCCAAGCCGCGCCATCCCAACCCGAAGTCCAAGGAGCGTCGGACCCTCCTCCGCGGGTTCCTGCCGCAGTCTCCGTGCAGGATTGGTCCAGCTCTGCCACTCGGCAGGACACCGCTGGGCGAGCTGGCGACCAAGTTCCAGCAGGACACCCAGAGGAGGGAGGGGGGAGCCTGATCTTTTTCTTTTGTTTGAAGTTGAACACCGTTCGGCCTCAGACACTTCCAGATTGCCCAGATTGCCCAGGAGGAGGAGGAGGAGGAGGGGGGGGGGGCGTCCACGGATGGGGGGCTCGCGAGTCATGGCACCCCGGCACGTGCGCAGGCAGGGGGGGCGCCGGGCAGGGCGGGGCCTAGAACTCCTCGCGCTGCGAAAGAGTCACGACGGGCGGTGCTTCGCCATCTTCGGCCTCCTGGGGCCCTCACCGAGCCCCAGGACCGCCAAAAAACGTCTCGGGATGCAACAAAAATCAAGACGGGAAGTTTTTCGCTATTTTCGGCCTCTGGGGGCCCTCACCGAGCCCCAGGACCGTCAAAAAACGGCTCGGGATGAAAAACTGGCCCCGGGGAAGGGGTCCAGACCTCTGGGGGTCGAGGCTGTGAAAAAATCACAGCGTCGGGGGTCTGGGGGGGACGCACTGAAAGAAGAACAGGGGGCCATGATGCCTGGGCCGGCACGGGAGCGGGAAGAGCGCCACAGGAATTTGCCCGAGATGGCTCGTGGCACCCTTCGCTCCTGGGAGCCTCGGCGTGAAGAGCCTGTTGCGTCACCGCTCCCTGTTGGGACCCCTGGTGTTCACAGACTTTTACGTTGCCGCTCGCTCGTGGGTGCCTTGCTGTTGAGAGCTTCTTACGTCAGCGCGCTCTGGGGAGCCTTGGTGTTCAGAGCTTGTTACGTCACCGCTCGCTGTTGTAGCGTTACTTGGCGTCTCTGGGGCTTCTTGGGAGTCTGTTGCCGGCCCTTTTGGGCCGTCTTGGGGTCAGCCCAGTCTCCACACCCAAGCAGCCCAGACACCACACCGCCTCTTCGGGCCCTCTTGGGAGCCTCTTGGGCCCTCTCGGGGCTCTCTTGGGGCCGTCTGTGGGCTCTCTTGGGCCGTCTTGGAGCCCTCTTGGGCCGTCTTGGGGCCAGCCCAGTCCCCACACCCAAGCAGCCCAGTCCCCACACCGCCTCTTCGGGCCCTCTTGGGAGCCTCTCCCGTCGTCGGGCCCTCTTGGGCCTTCTTGGGCCCTTCTGGGCCCGAAAAGGCGAGAACCCAGAAAGCCTGCAAAAAGTGCAGGACAATCTGTCCTGGACCCCTCTTGGGCCCCTCTTACGTAGGCAATCTTGGGCGCCTCTGGGGTCGTCTTGGGCGCTTCCGGGGCTGACTCGGGGGGGGCGGGGCAGTACACCCATGTTCCCCCCTTCGACCCTCCCCTGGACCCCTCCCTAGAGGGCTTCGCCCCACACAAGAACGTCATCACTCATGCCTCGCTCTTTCCGTTATCCGGGGAGACTGCATCGCCCTGGCTACGACAGAGAGCGTTGTTGTAGGCCCCCCGTCCACCCCATTCCCAGTAACTCCCGTTATCGCCCAGGAGAAAAAACTCTCATGGGCGGAGCCAGGACAAGGACAAGTTTGGACGGTGATACACTTCACAATCCTCTGGGAGGGGACCTGAGTGAGGAGGACCAGAACCATTAGGGATTAAAGAAGGTCTTTGTTGCAGATGTCCCAGACGAAACCACCCACACGTCAAGGGATGCCCCTCGAAACCGTGGACCAAAATTTTGCCACGAATTCGTTGTGCTAGTGCCAGGGGTTGTGTCATGCTCAACGGTCCTGGAGCCTGCTCGTCGCCACTGGCCAGCCTCGAGCTCATCCCTACAAGCCAAGAGGAGGAGGAGGAGGAGGAGGAGGAGGAGGAGGAGGAGGAGAAGGAGGATCCTCCTCCCTCTCCTCCTGCTCTTCCTCCTCCTCCTCCTATCCTCCTCCTCATCCTCCTTCTCCTCCTCCCTCTCCCGCCCTCCTCCTCCTCCTCCTCCTCATTCTACCCCTCTCCTCTTCTTTTTTCTACCTTGGGCTTCCTTTCTGTGGCTACGCCTCCCCTCCTCCTACCACCCCATGCTGCATCCCGCTCCCCTCCTCCTCCCCTCCTCCTCCTACTCCTCCTCTCCTCCTCCTCCTGCTCCTCCTCCTCCGCCGATTATCATCCTCCTCCTTCCTTCGCATTCCTTGCTCTCCCTCCTCCTCCTCCCTCCTCCTCCTCTCCTCCTCCTCCCCATCCTCCTCCTCCTTAACCTCCTCCCCTTCTCCTCCTCCTCCTCCTGCCTCACCCCCCTCCTCCTCCTCCTCCTTCCACCTCATCCTCCTCCTCCTATCATCCTACCTCCTCCTCCTCCTCCTCCTACTCCCCATCACATCATTCATCATCATCATCATCATCATCATCCCATCATCATTAATCAATCATCATCATCATCATCATATCAGCATCATCATCATCATCATCATATCATCATCACATCCATCATCATCATCACAATCATCATCATCATCATCATCACCTCATCATCATCAGCATCATCATCATAAGCACCATCATCATCATCATCATCACATCACCCCACCACCCACCACCACCACCATTCCATAATCATCATCATCAGACATCATCATCACAGCAGCAGCATCATATAATCATTCTCATATCATCATCAGCAGCAGCAGCAACACATCATCATCAACATCAAGCATCAGCATCATCATCAGCATCATCATCATCATCATCATCATAATCATCATCGTCATCATCATCCTTATCTTCATCATCACCATCATCTTCATCAGCATCATCATCGTCATCATCATCAGCAGCATCATCATCATCAGCATCATCATCATCATCATCATAATCGTCATCATCATTATGATTATCATTGTCATTAGTAGTATCATCATCATTATGATCATCATCATTATGATCATCATCACGATCATCATCATAATCACCATCATCATTATCATCATCCTGATCGTCATCATCATCAGCAGCATCATCATCGTCAGCATGATCATCATCATCAACCATCATCATCATCATCATCATCATCATCATCATCATCATCATCATCATCCTCATCCTCATCCTCATCCTCATCATCATCATCCCCATCCTCATCCTCATCCTCATCTTCATCATCATCCTCGTCCTGATCCTCATCGTCATACTCATCCTCATCCTCAGCATCATCCTCATCCTCATCCTCATCCTCCTCCTCATCATCATCATCATCATCATCATCCGCATCCTCATCATCGTCCTCATCATCATCACCATCATCATCATCACAGTCATCCTCCTCCTTCTCCTAATCCTCCCCCTCCTCTTCCTCCGACGGCTCTCCTGAGCCGTTTGAGGGGACCGGCGCTGGGGTCGAGTTCTTGTCTCTCTGTTACTCCCTTCGCACTGCTCTGCTTTGATGCCCCCTACTTGGGCTTGCTTCCCCGCGCACTGGAGCAAGCAACCCACTGATGTCTTCAGGCAGCCGAGCCGAGCCGAGCCGAAGGCCGAAGAGGAGGAGGAGGAGGAGGACCATGGGACATGTTGGTTAACAATCATGTTGAGAATCCGGTTTTGCATGCCGACCTAGCGCAGAACAGCTTGCAGCACACCACCGACCACACTTGCCCGATATGTCAGCAGCGCAGGCGCATCCAGCAAACACGGCACCTCGAACTGCAGGAATCAAGACACGAACCACTCGCCTTCCTACAACGGGCTTGGCCACGATCGCCGTCACCTGCAGTGCCGCTGGCGCGTCTGAGGATCAGAGTTCCAACAGGCGACGGGGGCGCAGAGCGCCGCACGACTGCCGCACCCGAGGGAGGGGGAGGGGGAGGGGGAGGTGTAGGGGGAGGAGGAGGGGGAGGGGGAAGGGGAGGGGGAGGACAAGCTAGGTGCGCGCGCGTCATATCTGACGTCCTACCCCACCCCCCATCCCTTACCATGGCGCTGATTTTCCTATCCGATGGAACTAGTGGGGTGGCGGTAGTGAGCCATGAGTAGACGTGCGTGCGGTTGTGCGTGGTTGTTTTGGTGTGGTGGTGGTGCTGATGCATGGTGGTGGTGGTGGTGTGTGGTGCTGGTGTTGTGCTGTGTGGTGCTTGTGTGGTGGTGGTGGTGCTGGTGGTTGGTGGTGGTGGTGGTGGTGGTGGTGGTGGTGGTGGTGGTGGGGTGGGGTGGTGGTTGTGCGTGTGTGCGTGTGTGCGCGTGTGCTGTGGCATGGCAAGGGAAATGACGCCAGCGCTGCAGCGGGAGCACGAGTCGAAACGGGCGGAAGCGCGGAAATGAGGCCAGCGCTGCAGCGGGAGCACGATTCGGAACGAGCGGAAGCACGGAAATGAGGCCAGCGCTGCAGCGGGAGCACGATTCGGAACGAGCGGGGCCCGAAAATTAAGCCGGCGCCTCGGCGAGAGCAGCATTTGGAAAAAAAACGCAAGCGAAAACCCGTTTCCCGGGAATCCTGTGTGTAAAAAACAATACGCGGGGGGGTGTCGGATATCTTCGGGACGCCATCAGGGGAAGTGGGAGAGTATTTTCATATTGTGTATAATTGTAAAAGGAGGAGGGGGAGGAGGAGGAGGAGGAGGAGGAGAGGAGGAGGAGGAGGGGAGGGGGGAGGGGGAGGGGGAGGGGGAGGAGGGGAGGGGGAGGGGGAGGGGGGAGGGGAGGAGGAGGGAGGAGGAGCGGAGGAGGAGAAGAAGGAGGATGAGGAGAGGAGTAGTGCGCGCGAGGAGAGTGAGGAGGAGGAGGGGAGGAGGCGAGGAGAGGAGGGAGGAGGAGGAGAGTGGGGATGGAGGAGGAGGAGGAGGAGGGAGGGGGAGAGGGAGCTGGGGGAGGAGGAGGAGGAGGAGGAGGAGGAGGAGGCGGAGGCGGAGGAGGAGGAGCAGGAGGAGGAGGCGGAGGCGGAGGCGGAGGCGGAGGAGGAGGAGGAGGAGGAGGAGCCCACGCCCCATCGCCTCCGTCGGCTGGGGCTCCTCGGGCTCGGGGATGAACATGACCCTCGAGGAGTTGCTGCCGCAGTACCTGTTGGCGCCCCGCATGCGGCTGCACACCACGCAAGGAGTGACCCTGGGCAAGAGTGCCCCGCGGTGTGCGCGGCCTTCGAGGGCCGCGGGCGGGGGGCAAGCCCGAGCGCACAGGACGCTGCCGTCGCATCGCGCTCAATCACCGAGGGAGGAGGAGGAGAAGAAGGAAGGAGGAAGAAGGAGGAGGAGGAGTAGGAGGAGGGAGGCCAAACCCGAGCGCACAGGACGCTGCTGAGCCTCTTTGAAAGAGAGCGCACATTCGCACGGTTGGGCTTCACAGCGGGGGGGACCAGAACAGGGCTCCCCGAGTGCCTTGGAGAGCTGTCCCAAATGCCAGTGATAATGACCACGCACCCGACCTACCCACGTGCCACCCCATCTTACCACACGGCGCCCCGAATTCACGGAAAGCAAAGGACAACAAGTGTGGAAACACGTCCTGCACGGCTCGGCCGTTGCTCGTGCGTGTCGTCAACCGATGTGCAGACCGCAACACGCGGCATGCTGACACGGAGCTCGACACGAGCTGGCGGCGCGCCAGGGGGCGGAGCGATAAGGTTAGGTTGGGCATGTCCCCCTGCTTTGGACGAGCAAATAAAAGTTGGCAAACAATGAATACCCCAAAAATGTCCAGGACAAACAGTCAAACGTCGTCCCCAGGCTATGTTTTGATTATTTTGGAGTTGTCCTCCTGCAGAGCGACAGGCCCGACTTGAGGATAAAGGGCGGGCCTTCTCAGAAGGCTCGGAAGCCCCCCTGGCCCCACGAGGAAGTTTCTGAGCCTCCCCGACGACGCAGAGCACGTCGCCGAGGGAGCGAGGGCTCTTGCACGGCCCCGCGGCCTTCTGAGAAGGTCTTCTCCTTCTCACGTCCTCCTCCTCCTCCTCCTCCACCACCTCCTCCTCCTCCTCCTCCTCCTCCTCCTCCTCCTCCTCCCCCCCTCGCTCGCCGCCGAACGTAGACTGAAAACGTAGGTCTGGGGCGATACGTTCGCAGCAGCGTGGACCACCACGTGCCAGGCCAGCACGCAAGGGGCTAACACGGTCGTTTCGAGCACGGCACGTGCTACGTTGGAACACGGGCGGATCGGGGCGGCCGAGCGCGGTACTCGTCCCAGTACTTCTTGCGGCTCTTGCACTTGGCCTCGTCGACCTTCCTGTCCTGGGAGATGTAACAGACAAATAGAACAACTGTCGGACGGCTTTCTCCGATGTGCGGACTCTGGGAGCCCTCGCTGGGCCCCAGGACCGTCAACAAGACGACTCGGGATGAGAAGCCAGTCCCAGGGAATTGGTCGAGGCCTCTGGGGGGTCCACGCGCTGTGAGAAAAGCACGACGCCGGGGGTCAGGGGGAGGAAGAACAGACTGCACGATGCAGAAACTTTCGGAGCTCCGCGCACATTCCTTGGATCGTCACTGGGCACCCTGTTTGTGTGTACAGTCCCTCTGTGGATGTAAAGAACGCTGAATAAGTAAGTGGCAACTCGTGGGAGCCCACAATACCATCTTGTCGGCTCTTGCGGATCGACGCTGATCGGCGCTAAATCTACGCCAATCGACGCTAACTCGACGCTAATCGACGCTGACCGACGCTCACTCGGCGCTATCTCATCGACTCCCAGACGCCAATCGACGCCAATCGACGCCAAAGATGGAATTGCGAGGGTATACCCGGCTCCCATTATTTGCTACCGAAGGAATATAAGGAACGAAAAGGCTCTTCTGGCCACGTCGGACCTCGGCCACGCAGAGGTTCCCCCACCCGGGTGTGGGGAGCGCCAGCAGGAAAACTGCAGTCCCTCCTGAGCCCCTCACAGTCAATCGATATCAACAAGGAGGCGCGGTGAGGGTGCCAAGGGCCTTGGAGGGCCCTGCTGGCGCTGCTCGAGCGAGGCTGGCGAGCGGACGTCGCCGAGGCTGGGCCGAAAGGGAAGGCTGCCCACCCTTGCTGTGCGGCTTGACTGTAGTGTCTTGACTCTGTGCCGTCTTCTCTGTCCCGATCCTAGAGGCCTCCTAGATGGGGTCGGAGCAGATGGGGTTGGAGGATCCCGCCGCATCGCCGATGCATCGGCGATGCATCGGCGATGCAGTGGCGATGCACCGGCGACGTCGGCGATGCACTCCACATCGAGCCGCATCGCCGATGCGTCGGCGATTCGGCGCGATCCTCCGACCCCATCTGCTTGGACTCCATCCAGGAGGCCTAGAGTAGAGGTCAAAAATCCACCCCCATAATGACCACCCCGACACGCGAAGTCGTTCAGCAAACGCGCCCAAAGAAGGAATCGAACAGGGCAAGGCTGTTTAGTGAACGCCCAGTGCCGTTTAGTAAACGCGAATTGTCCGGTCCGGGTGGTTTTTCCTCCCTTGATAGAGAGCTCCTCCGCCGAGATGTCGTGCCGCCACCCTTGCTGTGCGGGTTGACTGTAGTGCCCACCCTTGCTGTGCGGGTTGACTGTACAGTTGGGCTGCTGAAAGAAGGAACGCTAAATAAGGAACGAAGCCCCTCTGCGGCTTCAAAAAAGCCTGGGTGCACGAGAAGGGCTAGAGGAACAACCGCGGAAGGACGTAATGAACATCGAGCCCCTTCCGGATCCAGACTGTCCCTTATTTCAGCGACTTGGCTGCAGTGCCTTGACTGTGTGCCGTTGTTTCTGCCCCGGGCTCCTCCGCCGAGATGTCGTGCCGCCACAGGGTCGACTTCTTGTGGTGGGACGGGCAGCCCTCCGGCAGGCGCATGTAGCACCCCGGGAGCGTCGGCACGCCGTAGACCTCCGCCGTCCGGGCCTGGCGGGCCGCTGGGGCGGGCGCAGGGGGCGCAGAGGGGCCCCCTTCGCGGCGCAGGTGCGGCTTCTTGCCTCGGCCCTCTCTGCACAGGGAATACAGTCGGACTTCAGTGAACAGAACACGCGGGAGGACAGAAGACCCTTCCAGGGGCCACACTGCCACAGGAATGCAGAGGGCACGGGTCGCGAGGCACAGGACACAGAGGTACCCTTGATTTCGCAGGGTCGACCTACTAATCCAGGCCGACTGTAAGCGGGGGAGGGGGGGGGAGGCAAGCTAGGTGCGCTCGCGTCATATCTGACATCCTACCCCTCCCTCCCATCCCTTACCATGGCGCAGATCCCCTCTCTACTCGCACAGTCAGATGTCGAGCAGGGCAATGACCCCGAAAGAGTACGCGATGCATTGTAGAGCACGGCATGGCATGGCGTAGAAGAGCACCGCGAAGCGTAGTATCAACCTGGCATTGCATTGCATGCCGTGGCATGGCACGGGAAA